>JAQZBX010043953.1:0-21512 GCA_029593785.1 Cabassous unicinctus
ATCTTTAAAAAAAAAAAAAAACAACTGCTCACGTGGACTCCTTCCTAATCCGGGAGAGTTGGTGGGTGGGGACGAGGAAGAGATAGGGACCTTCGGACAAAGGGCTCGTGCCACCTGAGTGTTTGTAAGAGAAGAGGGAGGCAACATGTACCCTGGATTTTAGAAGAACAGGTTTCTAACAATTGATAAACAAGAGAGGCAAGTTCCCTGGGCCAGAGACTGTGAGGGGAATGCTCTCTCACGGGAGATGGCATCTCCAACACAGGAACCGTGGGATCGGCCCAAATGGGTTCAAGTAGGAAGAAAGGGCTGGGAAACAAAGAAACCCACTGGGTCCCGCAGAGACCTCAGAGGAGCCCAGGTTCAGAGTGGACACCAACAAAAGAGAGGAGAGGGATGTGATCAAGGACAGCACAGGCGGGGCAGGGCCTATGAGCGCAGCCAGGGGAAGCCGAGGCCTCTCGGATCACAGAAAGGGCCTTTTCTGCTGAGCTGGAGAGAGCAGAGCGAGAGAGAGAGGGGGCTGCTCTCCAGGGAAGGGCGGCTGTCACCAACTGCTGAAAGACAACAAACCATTCCTGCTGGGGCTCCCCTTTCCCTGGGAAGAAGGCACTTCCAGCTGCAAAGGGCAGAACAAACTTTGGGAAGGAGACAGACAAGCCCACACCAGGCAGTAACATGGCACTGAGCTGCCCTGAATGGATTCAGGCTTTGGTGCTGCGGATTCACATCCTGAACTAAAAGGCCTTATGAGATGGGAGGGTGGAACCTTCCTGAATCGGTCCTGAGAACATCTGGAAACAGAGGCATCGGGGAAGGAGGCGTATTAGGGACCAGAGGCGGGTAAATACAGAAGGATTTTGAAATAGGGAAAACATATTTCAAATAGATATTGGAAATGACAGGGCAATGAGCTGGATGTCTGTCACCTATAAAATACCAGAATGGCCTGGATTGGGGCCTACAAGCATGGGCCAAGGAGTGATGTACTAGGAGAAGACGGACCTTCATTAGATAACAAGGAACCACATGGTGGGAAAGTGATTTTTTTTCTTCAATATTTCTGATTGCGCCATGGAGAGAGCCTCAATTTGGGTCTAGCGCAGCTTTACCACCACCTCCCTAATACTTTTATGCTCCTTTTATAATAGAGAGAGAGAAAGCAGGCCCCAGGTTTAGAGTCTGGAAGCCAAAGTATTTGCCTAGAATTTAATAACATTGTTTTGTAGTCTTTTATTTATGGCAAATGATACTGGACTTCCATTTAAGAAATATCTTTTAAAGGAAATTTATTAAAAGAAAAATATGAGTCAATTTAAATAAAAAATAATAAATAAGCAATAGCACAGTAAAATAAATATAGTAAAGACCTGGCAATAATTGTTAACATGGTACCTAAATTACTACCACTGCTATTCCTACTAGAAACTTTTATATAGTGTTTTTGTGTGCTTTCACAAGCCTATGAGACAGGTCCTATTATCCCACTTTACAGAGAGGTTTTGTAGTTTGCTTAAGTCACGCAGGTAGAAAGTGACAGAGCCAGGACTTGAACTCAGGAAGCATGGCCCTCGAGTCTGCATGCTTAGCCACTACACCACAGAACCAGATGGCTGGAAGTCCTTAGAAAACAAGAGAGGATAGTACCGTGAGCCCACAGGGGTTCCTTACGCTCAAAGAGTCCGACTGACTTAATTTCTTATCAAACGCAAAATTTTTAAAAAACCCATAAAATACAAACAAAAACAAGACTCCTAGATGAGATCAGGTGATGCCATAGACATGGTACGTTGTGATTTCAGCAAAGCCTCTGACAAGGTCTCTTGTGATAACTGGGTAGACAAGGTGGAGAACTGGCAGGGGACAAGAGTTGAGCTGCGAGGCTTAACAACTGCTCCCCAAAGAGTGTCCTCAATGTCTCTGACAACATTCCAAAAGAGGCGTCTACTGCCTCCTAAGGACCTTTAACAACTTTACCAGTGACTTAGGCAAAGAGAAGAGGTTCTGATCAAATCTGAGTGACAAGAAGCTAGGAGTAACAGCAAACACAAAGAATGACAAAAAAGGAAAAAAAGGGGAGGGGGGCCTCCAAAGCCTCAAGAGCACTGATGGCTGAATCCAACCAATGATGATGAGGATAATGACACACACACACACACAAAACAATAACTAACATTTGCTAGGCGCTTGCAACACGCAGTTCTCTAAGCTTTTTATGTCTATGTATTGTTTCAGTCTTCTTAACAACCCTACGAGGTGGGCCCTATTGTCATCTCCATTTTATAGGCAAGAAAGCGGAGGTGCGGAAAGGTTAAATAACTTGCTCAAGAAGAGCATGTCCTGAACCCAGAAAGTCTGGCTCTAGAGCTCCACCAGTGAGCTGGACAGAGGTTCCAAGAGTCAAGGGCATGAGTACAAAAGGGGGAAAACTGGCTTGACAGCAACATCGAGACAGAGACCAGTTTCCACTGACCACAAGCTCAATGGAAGCGTGGCTTTCACAAGCCTAAGGCTATTTTCAGGTCTCTGAAGGGGTGCCACGTAGGAGAGAGGGGTAGCTTATTTTGTATCTGTCCATGAGGTAGAACTAAGTGTAGTAGAGGTTAAAAGCAACATGGATTTCAGCTCATTGAGATGGAAGAACTTTACAAATCAGAGCCAAACACCCACAGGATGGACCCCAGAGGTGCTCCAACAGAGGTGGGGGCTGTATGTCTGGGACAAAGCATGTAGGACCCTATGCAATCTGCAGGGTTCTGCTGAATTAGCAGGAATTCCTATTACATTGTTTTGGGTAAGAGGTTAGATGGATCTCTTCAAACATACTATCCATTCCAAACCTGTGTATTTTAATTTTCAACACGGATCAATTTGGAATTCTGAACTAGATACTATGGAGATGCCTGGGAGAAACTGGCCACACAGATCATTCAGAGCAGGTGGTTCAAAATTAATTTATATTTGATCTTGGATTGCATTTCTGAATAAAGGTGTAATGATGAAGATATCCAGATGTATCTAGAAATTAGCGGACTCATGATGCAAGTCTCCCTTGCACAATGACTCTTTTATATCATTGATCTGCTCCTATAGAAAATTCCCACCCAGTTATGCTCAGCATAGTATCCATCACTCTCCTAAGTCCTTCTCACCTCTTTTTGCACCAGGTTTTACTGAGATATAAGCAGAGGTTGTTAGAGAACGTCACCTCTCCTACTCTTTACAGCCACTGTTAACTCGACATCTACATGGCTCTTCTCAGGACAAGCTCTTGTACTGGGTACATGCGGCCAGGGCTAAAGCAGGGCTTCTGGGCAGGGTGAGGTGAGATGAGGGGACCTGCCTTCTGGCTTGTTATAATGGATCCAAGCCTGGAATGGGAATGGCTATCTGATCATTCTTTAAGGGCAAGTTCGGGGAAGGCCAGGGCGTGGGTGCGTGGAGTGCTCTGCTTGTGGTCACTGGAGGTGTCTACCAGCGGCTCCGTCCAGATTTATGGGCTGCATAGGGACTGGACTGGGTGACTTTTAAGACCCTTTCCAGCCCCCAGGTTCAAGTTCCATAAAGCACCGCACACACGTGAATAGGAAATCCAGCCACTTACCCGCCCCCGCTCTGTGAGCGTTGTCAACATGACGATGAGGGATAGCTTCTGATCCCAGACTACTTGCCAGAACTGTGCACAGGTATGCGGCAGGGGTCCCTGAGTGGCAATGTACTTGTTCACAAGGTTAGCAGCAGGTATTTCCATCTGGCAAGAGATTGTGATGGTGTTAGAATCTGTTGTTGCCACAAGGTGGACAGGGATCTAGATTTTCAACTCTTCTTGGTAGCTGACATCACACCAGAATCATAGCTCATGAATTTACAGCAAATGAGGAAAATCAAAGAAAAATTTATTTTAAAAAAATCCTTGAAAAATATTTGACAGTAATTCTAGAAATAAAGTTTAAACTGAGTGATATTCAGTAGGCAATAATCAGAAACATACCTACAAAATGACAGAAGAGTTTTAAATGACTTCCATTGCCCTATCCCAGAGATAATCTATTGATATTGGGTATCTGTAATTTTTAGCAATACATACAAATCTCCATGTAGGTTTTCTATCAAAATCTATTTTCTTTGAAGCAGAAACCATCTATGCTTGTACTTTGCTTCCTGCATGGTTTCCAATGCTTCTACCGTGAAGATGGTCAATGTTGACATTAACCAGTTAAAATGGTTACAAATGTCCTTGGTGTGCCCCTCCTGCTCGGCTTTTATTTTTTCCTTTCTGAACTGAGGTCTTTCTATGAAAGAAGACTGAGAACCTGCTGAGCTTTGGGTTCGCCCTGAGAGTCACTCATTCCTAGGCTCCTAATCCATATTCGGCTCTTGGGGTAGTGGCTTTCCGCACCCTGCTCTCAGTCCCCGGGATGACATGAAGAGATGGGGCGGCACAGTCTTGCCGTCCTCACTATTTCCGATGCACTGCTTTTAAGACCCCAGGAGTGAAGAAATAAGGGCCCATGAGTCCCACAGATGCTTTGGAAAAAGTGGAACCACTGATTGGACCATTTTTACAAGGGCAGTTCTTGATGTTTTGCTACAACCTGAGAGAACTTACACTTAGATAGCATCGGCTCATTTACATGAGGAGTCGGCAAACTATGGTCTAATGGCCAAATCTGGTGGCCCCTGCCTTGCAAGCTAAGAATAACTTTTCCATTTTCAAATGGTTATGTAAGTGCCTACATAATATCCTCGATTTTTAGTCTTGGACTGCAAAGACCAAAATATTTACTATCTGTCTCTCTATAGAAAAAGTTGGCTGACTGCTGGTTTAAAGGAAGAAACTGAGGTTCGGAAAAAACCAAATAAGTTGCCTAAGAATGCATTTTTAGAGTGAGAATTAATGCTTTCCCCCAAACCTCGTGAAATCTTTCACCTTTTCTTTTTGGGGTATGCACAGAGGTTTTATCTTTCTTATTTTTAGGCAGGATCTACACTAATAACATGGGGGGGGAAACCCACAGCAAGCCACTAACATACCACTGGCAAAAACAAATACCTCCCCGCCAGCAGCCAAGGACAGTAGAAGGCATGTGGACTATGCAGTCAGAAACACAGAATCCAAGATCTGGTCCCACCTTCTGTTCCCTTGTGACCTTTTTGAAATTACTTAACCTCTCTGACCCTTAGTTTTGTCCTCTCTAAAATGACACTAAATTGCCTAACTGCACATGGCTGATGTGATGCTGAAATGAGGTAGTGAAGAGAAAAACACTTTGTCAACCGCAAAGCCCAACCATGCCATTATCATCATCGTTAAAGTGATTTCAATGTCCAGCCTTAACATATAGATTCCTAACTTACATTCACATAACTTGCATTAATATAATCTTCATTTCCATGCAATGATACCCGGGTGGTGTCGTCTGCGGGGGAGAGAGAAATTGACCAATTACTGTGCGTGTTATTTTTATCATACCAAGTCAACAAGAGTTTCATTCCCAGCCCCATCTGCAGCTCTCGCCTCATTAGCATAAACACTATTCCCCAACTGTTCCGAGTCTGAAATGGCTGCAATAAAGACTGTGGTGTTTACAGACACATTGAAACTCGTTCCAGAATACCAGACAATCTGTTTTGAAAAGGGAAACATTATCTCGGTGTGGGGGGAAAGGAGGCATTCCCGCTGGATACTTACAAGGCAGCACATCTTTATATCGGTTTTTGTCCAAATTTTGAGGCAGCTTTGCAAACGTGATTGCCAAACCAGGCTTCTTTCTGTAGAGTTGCTATATAACAAATAGGGAAGCAAAAAAGAAAATTGCAAAAAAACAGCTCAAGGGAGTGTGAAAACATACTTTACAGTAAAGTTTACCATTCATAGCACCAAAATCTCAAGATCTTAAAAATCTTAAACGTGATTGTGTTATATATAAAAAAGAAAATCTTCCCAACACGAAATTGTACAATTTCATGGGAAACCAACTAAATTCTTCAATGTTTTTTTTTTTTTAAACGTGAGGATCTCCAGGGAAAAAACTCATAGGAAAGTGTCTGAGTCACAGATAATGGATCATGGTAAGTAAAACCTTATTTGTATAATGATTAATTGACAAGTGTTAAAAGCGACTAGAAAGGAGAAAAAGAATTCTGATTCAAAATTAAATGGAGATCACCTAAATTTGTCTAAAAACATTTTGCTCCAGTTCAGTGGAGTCAAGCTTATTCTTTAAGAACAAAAGCATCTCATTCATCATCTTGGGAGTCTATTTCCAAAGTAAAAATATTTGTTCCAATGTGTAGTAAAATTCACTTAGCATAGTATCTCCTTGTACATGCAATCACTATCAAAAAGGTCAATTAAAATAACTTTTGCACAACAAGTACATATTTGTACAGTTCTGCTGTAATTGACATGGTTTTCACAACAGTCCTGTGTGAGGCGGTAACAGTAGCCTTATTTTGCAAGTGAACCTCAGAGGTTAAATGCTTTGCTTAAGATTACAAAGGAGAAAATGAACTTGGGTCTGATTCCAATGCTTGAGTTTTCTTTTTCTACGCAGCTGTTTCCTCCACTTGACTGACAGTGGTAAGCCCAACTCACCAGGTGTTTTTATTAACTCTATGGGAATTTAAAAACAACTTTATTTTCAATGTTGGAAGTGATACTATGGCGTTGTTTTTTGCACAAAATGTGGGAAATTCAGATACGTATAAAGAAAAAAACCACCAGCAATTTCAAAACCCTGAGATGACCTTTTCATATATTTTCTCATTTATTTTTTCTGTGCATACATCTACAGGAAAATACATATGTATATAATACATATACTTGTTACATTTGTAAAAACAAATAAAAAATGAGATTGGACTATATGTTAGCATTTTCCACATGGTGCTCACTGGAACCCACATGTTCTAAAAGAAGCAACAGGTATTCCTTGAAAAAAGTTCTATGGTCAAAGAAATTTGGAAAGTATACACATCATATTAAAGATTCTTAAAACGTAAGTCCCATGGTGCATAAGCCTACTTAGTTCTGGTTGGCTATGGATTTCTGAAGCTAATTTGACCATGGAAGACCTCAGCATGTCACAGAGGTGTTGAGTGAAAAATGACACATATGTGTGGTTACACAAGCATAATCTTACGTGTATGTGTCCACCTATGTGTATCTGTGTCTATATGTATAAAATATATTTGCATTAGCAACTGGACAAGTATGGAAGGATACACATCAACTGCTATTTGTAAATTAAAATAAAGATGAAGGAACTGAAGGGGATGGGGGTGCGTAGACTGTTCATTTTATTTTGCCCATTTCTGAATTATTTGAATAACTTGAAATAGAAAGAACTACAATAAAAGAAATCTACAAAGTTGGAAAAGAAAAAGGAAAAAGAGCTGGTTCTCAAGCTCTTTTCATTCATGGACTCTTCTCCAGACAACTATTCATTGAAAAAAACGCACTTTGCTCGGTTATTCCCGAGCTGAACGTGTGTGAGGCGGACGAGAGCTCCCGGTCACCTTAAATTCTGTCCAAGAATGAGAGTGAAATCGGAGGCTGAGAGGTAAGGGTCGTGAGACAGAGGGTTAAAAATCCCTTAGCTGAGAAACTTAATTTTTATGTCCTAAAATACTGTGTTCTAATCCTACCAGAATGCAGTTCTAAGCAGCTCTGAAACGGAGGATAAGTGATAAAAAGGGCAGCTAAAAGGGGCTGCCGGGGAGCGAGTGTATTTGAATCCAGTACCAATGTCACCAGCTATGGTCTCAAAGACGAAAAGCTGAATAGTGGGGCTTGGCGGGAGCTGGACCGTTCTGGCGCAGTAGAGGCGGGATGGGTAAGAGAGCGTTTTCTAGTGTAAACACTTCTCTGAAAAAGTCATCTAATATTAGAGACAGGGCAGCAGGAGGTGAGTCTGGTCTCCTCAGACTTCTCACCCAACCAAAGATGTGAAATCTTCAGACAACCCACTGCTTGCAACCAGCGGGTGCCGGCAAGGCGCTGCAAAGGGGTTAGACGTGCCGAGATGAAAGGAGGACTCTTGAAGGCCAAGGAACCCAGGAGGGGGAGGAAAATGAGATGACAAAGACAAAAAAAGACAAAAAAAGACAAAAACAAACAAACAAACAAACAAACAAACAAAAAAACAGATGGGGGGGTTGAGGGTAAGGAAAGGGCCAACAGCAGAACAGATTCCATCTCATGCCCTCAACAAACAAAGACCCAGAGTCGACCTCAAGGCAATGGCTTTCAAAATAACTGCTCACAGTGGGGAGCAGGTGCAGCTCAGTGGTCGAGTGCCTGCTTCCCATGTTTGAGGTCCTGGGTTCAATTCCCGGTACCTCCTAAAAAAATAAAAATAAAAATAACTGTTCACTGTGTTTCCTGACGCAACCGCTAAACTGCTGTCCCCCTGAAGGAAGGAATCCTGTTTGTTTCCATCACCACCATAAACCCTGCAGCGAGCACTGCCCCCAGCACATAGCAGGTGCTCAAGAAAATTTATGGAGGGAATGAGTTCCGAGATCTGCTGCTTGAATACAGGTCAAGAGATGGCAATCTCGGCTTTCTTGGACATGGTGCTTTGGCATATAAGCTATAAGTAAGCTCAAAGGAAACTCCATACTCCTTTTTCAGGAAGGCCCCAGAGATTGCTTTCATGGTACCACTGACAAATTAATAATTCCCTCTATGTGCGCAGCTCATCCACGTTGGGGACAGCCTCTTTCCTTTGTACTTGACCCAGCCAGAGGGCAAGAGATACCACTGCTGAGGGACGACAGGGAGCCTCCACCTGCCTGCCTGTAGAGATGCCGACGGGGACCTTCCATAGTGCTGGGTGAATGCACGGCCCCGGATTTAGCTTCCAATACGGGCCTGGTTAACACTCATCCTAACAGAGTCCCTCTCCTGATAAATCCATGGCGGGTCCTGCCTCTTGGAATGGAAAGACTGCAGTCACACCCACTCCAAAGACCCCACAGCTGGCTCCATGTACCACCACATATCCTATTCATTATGCTGTTCTTTCTTAAAAAGAGAAAAAATAATCTATTTGGAAAAACGTTTTCTTACGTGCATTCTTTTAGGGATGGGTTCTAATCTTGAAGGTACAATGGCCCTCATTCATTTCTAAGTGCATCCTCTTCAAGGTCTCATAATTAGTCAGCAACCTTTGCCCTTCCAAATGCAACTGTTTATATAATTATCATAGGAGCCAGTGAGTCACTTGTTTTGACACTAATAGATGTTTCCATTAGGAGATGCAGGAGTGAGGAAAAAACAGGGGTCAGAGAAGGTGGTAGAGCTGCTGCTGCTGAGGGGGAGGATGTGGGTATCCAAACGTGGCATTTGGGAGTTTCTGGAGCCACCGACGGTCTATCAGTCTGGGGAGCGGCATCTCCACACAGTGTTCTTCATCTCCTATGAACCACGTTTCTCAAGTCTCCAAAGGTCTTAACTAACGGAGGGAAGGGAGGTAGGGAGACTGCAAGGCCACTGGAGGCGGGATGAGAATGGACACAAGAGGTCCTTTGTTTGCCAGGAAGCTGGTTCTCAAATGAAGGACAAGTTAGCAGGACCACGTAGCTTCGTTCCGGGAAGGTCTAGACAGGATGCCTGTCCTTTCCACTGTTCAAACAGAAACCTCACCCCTGGGAAGGCATGACCCAGCCCCACACTGCTCTCAGGAAAGAGCGAGCCAGTGGCTGAACTTAGGAATTCCTTCAAGAGGGCCAGCACCACGGATGTGGGGACGGGTGTGGAGCCAGCTGGAGGCCAGGTCTGCTCCTGTGCACAAGAGCAAGAGAAAAGCTGACCTTGACAGGACAAGTTACAGGATTTTGGCAGTTTGAAGCAGATAATAAATGCTGCCAAACTGCTCACTTTTAAGGTGTTGATAGTGGAGGGAAGGGCTAATATGTGAGTTGGGTGAAGAGTCGAGCTGGACCTGGCAATGGTGAGTCGCTCCGAAGGACTAGATTTTCATTTTTAACACATATTCTAGTCCTAGCGCTATTTCTGACTAGCTGTGTGACACTGGGCCAGTTACTTAGCTTTTCTGAGCTTCCCTTTCTCCATCTGTATAATCCTAATAGTCCTGGCCACATCTATTTCACAGAACAGAGGATCAACTGAAACAGTACATATGAAACACACCTGGTGGATTCCAAAGTGCTATAGAAATGCTGGTTATTATTAAGTGTGATTTGATTACAGCTGAGACCAAATGTTTTCTGGAACACATTTGTAATTGTTTCCTGAAAGCCATAGGAGGGATGAGGAATTCCCTTAATGAAAAAGTACTTCAAAGCAAGCTGTGCTGGACAGCAGCTCCCCATGTGGGAGGGATGCCTCCCGGTGGCCCTTCGTCCTGGAGAGTGGGTGGTCTGAGCACCTGCTGTGGGTCCTGCTGGGGAATTGCCCCTTCCTCCTGCTCCTGCCCAGAGCACACCCCCCACCAGCCAAGCAACCTGCCTGTGGATAGCTTGAGCCTGGGCACATTCTTAAGTCTCCCAGAGTCTTTTTTTTCTTTTTCTTTTTAAAAAATCAATAACAGATGTTACTTTTAATTGTGCTCTTACCATGTGTCAGACAATACATTAAGCATTTATCTCATCTAATCCTAACCACAAACCATGAAATTCCCAATTTACAGATGGGGAAAACAAAGGTCACACAGGAAGCAGGGGTGGAGCCAGGGTTTAAACCAGGTCTGCCCGACTCCATGTGCCAGACAGCCTCTCAGTTCTGTTATGCTCTGGTGTTGTACTGTTCTAACAACAACAGCATTTTGTAGTCTTTAAAGGTTACAGAATGGCTGAGAGCCAGCTCCTGGCTCTGCCATTTACTGTGTGGCCTTGGAGAGGATACTTCCCTCTCTGGCTGCCCTCTCGGCTTCCCAGCACAGGAAACGATGGCATCGATACAGGTGGGCACATAGTAAGTGCTCAGTAAGGGCTACCACTTGTCTCAGCTTCCAGCTGTCTGACTTCCTCATTCCCTTTAGTATTCCACTGCTCCAGAAGCTATGTGAGCCCCTGCCCGGTAACAGCGGTTTTCAGCTATTCTCTCCTTAGTCCAAGGTTCGCTGGGGGACAGTGAGGGGAGGCTCCCTGTTAACCTTGCCCCACACAGAGCAGTGCTGCTTCTGTCTTCTCTATTCTGAAATTCTGCAAAGGATGTTATTTAAAAAGAGGGTTTTCTCACCTAATTCCTAGGAAGTGTTGAGAAGAAAATGTGTACATATTGAAATACAGCCCTAAAATGCGTATGTTCTCCATTTCTTATGCTATAGCCCAACTACAACCTCCAAAGACCAGACAACATGGGTGGGGGTGGGGGTGTAGTGGTGGTTCTGGGACGGTCTCCACCCTCTCATGCCCTGCATGAGACAATGTGCACCCTTATCTCCTGGTGATCTCATCACAAGTGCCAACCTCGGGTCCCACATTAGCAAGCTCCCCAGGTGACTCCATACAGGCGGGTCACCCTTTCAGAAACACCACACAAAAACATCGGTGGGGGTTGGCATGGGTACCTCTAAAGCATTTTCAAACTTTTCAAAAAGCCGATGAGCACAGCTCAAGGCAAATCTTAGGTGGGCTCCCCACATGCGAAGCTTGTAAAAGCTGAGCCGCCTCAGTGGAGGGCTCTTGACGGAGCGCTGAGTTCAGGCTTCGGCGGACCTTTCCCTCACCGAGAGCCTGCAGCGCCTCCTTGTGGACGAGCCGATCAAACAGAGGCCGTTCCAGCTGGACTGGCGGCTTCGCGTCCCCTGGAGACCCTTCCACAGGTGGGCCCGCTGCTTTTGCCACCTGATGCCCCCGGAGCTTAGGTCTCTGCTCAGGCCGTGACCCTCCTGCAGTAACACCCCCATGCCCCCTCCCACCCATCCGCTAATAATCCTACTTCTCACTCCAGAGGACCTCCTGAAAATCCCCCACTTCCAGGTCTTACAGAGACACATTCTGTGTAATAAAATCCTGCTCTAGCTTGGTCTTTAGCTGTTTCTGGGACTCCCATGTCTCCCCCAGTATACCAAAATTAGGCCGTAAGTGCCTTGGGGCCAGGGACCCCTCCCCCATCCCTGCTCCTGGCCCAGTGTTTGGCATGTGGTAAATGCTCAATATATACTTACTGAATGAATGAAAGAACAAATGAATGAATGGACTCCACAGTGCCTTTCCCCTTTCATGTCCCAATATCCCCGCTGCCCCCCCAAAAAGAATAAAACTGATACATTCTGCAACTGGCTTTTAAGTTCTTCCTTGTTTCAAATATTTTGAAGAGTGTTTACTTTTTTTTATTTTGGAAGATTGCTTTAAAATATTAATGAGTTTTATTGTTTAAAATGTATATTTAATTATGAACTTTTTTGCAATGCAGCACCTGAGAATGTACTGCTACATTTTTTTTTTTTTTTTCCAAATGTTAAGTTTATATACTCCCTGCAGGCCACTGAGAAGAGGGTATTTCTGTTTGCAGAATATAATATCCAGTGTAGGTCTAAAGTCTACCCAGGCAGTTGTATTGTTCCTATTCTCTTATCCTGAGTTCATTTCCACAGATACTAATTTTTTTTTTTCATCTGTATTATCTGCCAAGGCTGTTAATTCAAAGTTTAAAATTCCCTTTTGATTTTTATTTTGTCGATTACCTTCACCTTTTACTTGTGGGAATTTGCTTTCCACCATTGTTCATTGTTCAAGATATACTGCTCTAATAATATAGCTCATTTACATTCTATTCCTTATACTATTATAAAATAAATCTCCCTCTCTGAGGCTTGTTGCTTTGCATTCCATTTTATTTGATATTCGTATTAGTCATGCCTTCCTGAATCAATTTGCAGTCACGTACATCTGACAAACTTCTTAGATGTTTTTCTTTTTTCCTTTGTATGGCTTCCTAATAAACAATGCATTGCTGATTTCTGGTTTTGAATCTGATCTGAGACTGTTTCTTAATTTATGAATCTAGACTGTGTATGTTATTGTTATTCATGATCTATTTTCTCTTATCGGCCTCCTTTATGCTTCTTTGAGCTCTTTCTACTATTGAGCCAACGACTGTTTTATCTTTTACTATAATGTGGAAGATAAACACATCCTATTGTAATTCTGTCAGTGATCAATAAAACTGATTTAAACACCCAGTCTCCTTCGGCATTTTGTTTTGTAAGAAGCATCTGTCGACAGGACAGTCTTGGTTCCATATAGGGGTGACAGGTTCCTCCTGGAGAAGACGGGGTCCGACTTTGGTTTCTACTCACGCTCCTGGGGGTGCCTGGCTCACAGGTGGTACTCGCTGCTCCAAATTACAGAGCGAGCGCCTGGTGGGGTCAGAGGCCCGGCTCCCACCACCGTGGCCCAGCCTGGGAGCTTCACGCTTTTGTGTGGGCAGCCAAATATGTTCAGCCCCCCTCCTCCACTTCTGACACGTTTCTCCATGACAACTGAATGTTGCCAGAATAACAGGGTGAGGCAGAGTTCACCCTGTAACTCCGAGGTCCCGACCGCCTGCTGCTCGGGCCCCGTGAGGGCGGCCGCTGCTGGGCGCCCCGTGCTCCCGGGCTGCGCACAGGCCTCGCTCCACTGGGGCCACGTGACTCCACTGAAACAGGACCAGCACCCCGACATCAGGGGGCGAGGGTGTGAGCTGGCCACTACCTGGGGGCACTGTGGAAGAGCCCGGTCCTGGCACCTCTTACCTCGAAATGTATCAGCACTGTTCCGCTTTCGAGGCCTTTCTTGAGCTGTTCCATGGATCCCTCTAGGCTGTCCCCACCCTCCGGACACATGGGGAAAATGGTCTCTGGGTAAAGCTGGTTCAGTTCATCTTCAGATTTGATATCAGCGAACGAGTGGACAGCTGCAGTGGACGAGAGAGAGGGCGTCTGGCTCGTGTTGGAACACTCTGGCTTATCCGTTTCCTTAAAAAAAATGACACTTTTGACACCTGAGTGCTGATGGTTTAAAACATCTCATTAAATGATTAAGTGCACAGCACTCATTTTCACCAAGGACACCACTTTCAGTCGAATGATTCAATCTGTGTTAATTACACGAAATGACACGCTAATCTCTCTGGTTTGTTTTAAATGATGGTGTTTAGTACTCCGCAGCTTTTGCCAAAGGTAAGGGGAAGGGAAAAATGTTTTTAAAGAAAAAATTTCCCCCCTCTTGCTGTCTCTGACATGGTTATTCTTCTACCCATCCTCTCCACTCCTTCCCGCTAGGGCTCCTCTGTATTAGCTCCCTTACACGGGGGATTTTTCTACAGCATCACTGTAAGGTCTAGTGTTGTCTCCATGATATCATCTGTCCCTGAGAGTTTATTCAATCTCTAACTTGAGGCCATTTCATTGTGGGAGGCTCCCAAGCAAATATCTCTAGTCCTAATACCTCGGAGCTGCTTCTTTAATGCAAATTCTCCCTTTGCATCAAACTCCATATGGGCATAAACAAACCTAGGACTGACTCCTTCTCCACCATGCACAATACTTCTACAACCTCATGTACCTTCTTCTGTCTCCTTTCTTTTCCTTCTCCAATCTCCCAAACTGGAAACTTTGGGGTTATCTCAGAATGTTCTCTTTCCATTCAGAAAGTAAAGTCATTCCCTCACTCAAATGCCTTCAATGGCTCCCCACTGCCTTCAAGGTAAGAGGAAAGGAGAAACTAACAACTCTTGAGTTTCCCCACAAGTTGAAGTGAATTCTCACAATTCTAAAGCAGCTGTCTTTAGACCCATTTTACAGCTGAGGAAAGTGCCACAGACAGGGCAAATAATTTGTCCAAGGTGACCCAGCTTGCCAGGTAAGAGATGAAATTTCTGCCCACCTCTGACCCTAGGGACCACATTCTTTCCACTGCATCAGAGAAGCTCGGTGCTGCTTCTACTACTTCGTGATTTCTGTCATATCTGCCATTCTCTGGGCTGTTGCTTACTTATTTTTAAATCCAACTCATATTTTTTTTACTTTAAATACGTGTACAGTCGATTCTCTTTAGATTCTTGTTCTCTGTGGTAGTTACATTCTATCACGTCTCTATGAACACTCAATTAGTGAACACTGAGCCACTGCTCCTGGGGGAAACACAGGGTTAGGTTCCTGCGGGCCTCTGGTCACATTTTCATCACCCCATCAACACGTAACCTTGCTTGATGTGTGTTACCATTTTTAAAGACCTTACTTCATATATATTGTTGATTCATTAATATTGAACTCACGGCCAACACGCTGTAACTCTGCCTGAATGAAGCTCATCTAACACGCATGTTCTCTGTGAGGCACATCACAGCTTTCCGCACTTAGCAACACTAGACGGCACTTCAGCACTACATTTGGGGGCCATTTCTACAGCGTCACCAACAAAAAGGCACAAAAATGTGAAAAACGTGACACTAATAAGACTGTGAAAAGGCGCTTGTTTACAGTAGGAGAGCTGAAACAAGAAGGCTGAGTGTTGTCTCGTTTGACCTCAGCTGGCAACGTGCGTGTCGGGCAATTCCAATTTTTGGCTGCTCTGCACATGTCCGCGAATGACTGTCAAAGAGCCACAAGTATTGATTTTGGGGTTACGGATTTCAATGAGAAGGCAAATTGGTGAATATGGAATCAGTGAAGAATGAGGACTGACTGTATTTTAAAAATAAACATCATCACAGTTACCGGAAAACCTGTGGCACTGCCCTTTTAGCTCCAATAGTCCATAAACATCCATTTTCCTTGCCTCGAACAGGCGCCAGCCCCTGCTGGGGGCAGGTAGGACTCCTGTCTCCCACCTGCCAACCCCTAGACCCCTGGCTGCCATGGGGGGCACTCCTGTGACAAGGGGGCTGCACCCATCTCTGGGATTCCTTGGCCCCATTCACCATGCCTGAGCGTCTCAGGCAGCAGGGCAAGCTTCTTAACCTCTCTGGGTCTTGGTTTCCCCATTTCCCTGCTTGGGGACAGTATTCCTAATCTTACAGGAGAGTGTCGAGAATGGAACAGGATGCCTAGGTAAAGCACCAAGCAGAGTGCAGGGTCCACCGGCCACTATCAGGACTGAACACCTACTGCGTGCCAACATGGGGCTAGGACTGGAGGGGATGGGGCGGAGGTGGAAGGGGTGGGTGGGGCTCCAGGGAGACGGAGTAAGGCCTCCTGGGGGAGGTGGGTCAGAGCTGGCTCTGGACTAGGAGTTCTAGTGACAACAGAGAGAAGGCTGGGGGCACGGGTGCGGGGCGGTGGGCTGTGCTGTCCCACACCCCGCTGGCACTAGACAGGAGGACTCGAGGGGCAGGGTTCATTATTAAAAGCAACAGCTTCAGTAACAGTAACGGCGTTCAGGAGCGGCCCCCGTCCAGGTGGTTTCCAGGACAGTGACCGTTTCAGCCTCCCTGTGAGGTGGGCTTACCAGCGCCCTCAGATTCCATCTAGGAAACCAAAGCACAGACGGGGCACGTGCCCGGCTCAAGCTCCCTCGCCCGTAGCAGGCAGTTAGGACCCAGCCCAGGCCGCCTGGCTCCGTCTCCCCTCTGGTCACCGCCTTCCCGACAAAATCGATGCACATGAAAAAAACGAGGCAGGGTTGACAGTGCAAATGTCTGTAGGCGGGGCGGCTGTGTGTGGCCTGGGCTGACCGGGAGGCTCGTGCCCTGTGGACAGGGGGTGCCTGTGGCCGAGCTGCCAGGCCTCGTGTTGGCAGCTCTTCTGATTTTTTTTTCAAGTAGAAGCCCGGCATCCAGAATGTTAGGTGAAAACGCTTGCTTTTTCCAAGGTTGGCTGTCAATTCAACATTCTCAACGCCAGGGCACGGGCCAGGCAGAGCCCTGCCTTGCTCAGGCGGCGTCCCCGCGGCGGCCCTTACCTTTCCTTCGGATCACCAGGGCCAGCTCCCGCGTGTGGGACTCCCGGCTGGCTTTGATGAACATCACCACTTGGTCGTGGGTGTGCTCCGAGATGTCCCGGCCATTGATTAAAACGATTTGATCCCCTTCGTTCAGCTTCGGAATGCAGGTATCCGCCTGTGAGGAGGTGGAGAGCGAGTGTCTGCGGTTACCATAACACGATCCTCAGAGGGGAAGCAGCCTGGCGCTCTCCGCTCCCAGACACTTGAGACCACGCTCAAGTTCTCCTTTCTCCCTCAGGCATTAGCGTCATTATTTTTACATGCACTGTTGGATGTAGGATTTTAAAGAAGTGCCGCTCAGGACATAAATTATGAAACATTTTAAAGGGAGGCTAAGAAGATTGCTGAGCCATTTCTTGAGGGTGGCCAACATTCACTTATTACAAAAACGACCATCCCACGTGATTATCACGCTGGCAGTCTTTGATTTTCTATGTCCAGGTACCTGTGATTTGCCTGCTAACAGTGAGCAACAGAGGAACCGTGAGGGACACAGCTCGTGATGGAGAAAGTTCCTGTAAGCAGGACACCGAAGGCAGAAAACAATTACTGGGAGAAGCGATGGACATAGAGGTGCCGGTCTGGAAGCCTTCTTAATTCACAGAGGCCACAAAAAGTGAACCACAAGCTTGACGACGACGTACCAGTAAAATCCCCGAGCTGGTGCCTTTTTAGGAGGCACCGCGACTCGTGGAAGCTCCTCTGCTTTAAAAAAGCAATTGATCCCTCAGGGGGCCTCAACAGAGCGCTGAGGGCCAGAGCTGGGAAGGGGAGCACAGGGCCCACGCTGCCACGCAAACTCTGTGCCTACACTGCCTTCTCTGAAGCAGTGCTGCACACACTCGAAGGCACATACCCATCATCCAGGGGGTCTCAGGAAAATGCAGATTCCCGGGCAGCGGGTCTGGGGTGGGGCCTGAGAGCCTGCATTTCTAACAAGCTCCCAGGTGATGCTGAAGAGCAGTGAGGGTCCGACACGGCTTCCACCCTTTCCTGCCATCTATCCACGTGCCCGTACCAACCACCCACTCTTCACAGTTGACAGAAAAGAAACTGATGGGGCACAGAAAATAAATGGAAATCTGGCGGACGGAGGGAAAAGCAAACTTGAGAAAAACAGACTGTGGTCACTTACAGGTGACTCTGGGTTTATCCTTGACACCACAAGAGGCATCTTCTGATCCACTCCTCCCTGCAAATATTTTCAATTAAAAAAAACAAACCAATTTAGTTTACAGCCAGAGAAAAGAACAGACACCAATAAAGATGGGTCCTCCAGCACACGGGGGCCTCAAACTTCACCTTCACCTATTCTAACCAGCCCTCTGCGCCTGGGGGCTAAGGAGACGACCCCTGCTCACCAGCCTCCCACCACAGCCCCCACGAGCATTTTAAAATGCAAACGCCCCAGAGAAGGACGCCGGTCTTGGGAGCTCTAGGAAGGATCACGTGCTGCGAGGACTCCTGACCCTGAGAGCAAGGCCTCGGCAGGGCTGCTGGGGAGAGGACAGGTGCACACAACGGGTGCTGGGAGGGGGGGGCAAAGACCCCACCCTGCCGTGGAGTAGGGGTCGTCGGCCCGCGCTTTCTGTAAAGGGGCAGGGAGTGAACAATTTACCTTTGCGGGCCCTGTGGCCTCTGCGGCAACTGTTCAAAACCTGTGCTGCAGCAGGGAAGCGGGCGTGGCAGGGCGCCAGGCCGCGGGAGCACGGGGCTGTGTGTGCACACCTCTTCCCCGGGGGCATCCAGGGGAGCGTGAGGACTTCACCGCTTGGGACAGCTTTCTCTCTTATCAGTTTCACCAATGTCGAGGGGGTCTTCCGTCTGCTTTATCTTAAGAGCCCCCCCAGGGGTAGATCTGCGTGTCGGCTGTGTGCCCTAACCTCTCTGAGACTCAGTGTTCATCTATAAAATGGGCACCACAGTAGCAACCTCACGGCCTGTTGTAAAGATTCAGTGCACCTTCTATATATATATTTTTATTTTACCGGTAGGTCCCGGGGAGCGAACCCAGGTCCCTCCATATGGCAGACGGACACCCAACCATTTGAGCCACAACTGCCCCCAAGATTCAGTGCAAATGCCAAGCCCACCGTGGCCACATACCAGTGCCCCAATTCTGAGGCCTGAGCCAAATGCCTTAGGTAGCTTGAGGTGTGTGGTACGTTTCTAATGGAAGTTAAAAATTCATCTCAAGATTGCTTCAAAGCATAAAACGTCCCTATGGACACACACAATGTACCTTGAGATTAAATCCAAATTTTCCATCTTCATCTGGAGTGATACGGATCAAGAGTAAGTAGGTATCATCCTGGAAAGCAGTGGCAAGTGGTCAATTACACTATTTTTCTCTCGAGCTGTTGCAGATAAAATGTTTTTATTTTAGCCATGAACTACTTAACTGCCCATGTGGCGCCTTCACACCAGGAAGCTGGGGTGGGCCCCTTGTCCCCTGCGTCGCCGTGGGACCAGCTCACTCACCTTGTCCCAGTAGTACTGGCTGGAGTCCTGCGAGGAGCCCCCTGCGGTCACCCTGTGGTAGTCCTCTAGGAACTGCTGGTCGACCCCATCCGGTGAGCAGGAGCCTGGAGCATTTGAAGATGGAGACACAGAACTGGATGACTTCTGGGTCAGGCAGCTTTGTGCTGGATTGTTCTCGGATATACTCCTTCGTCATGGGGAAGGAGGAGATATTTTAATAACCGCATTAATATTTGAGCAGAGCACACATTACTGACTGTCAGGGCCTGGTGTCCCAGGGTTGTCCTGCATCCCTGGAAACTTGGAAGAGCCGGGGGTTCAACCCTGGGGCTCTGGCACAGCCCAGAGGCCCCTGGCTACTCTTCCCCTCATCGTTACCTTTGGTTGTGGGAAAAGGGGGCAGGAGGGCAGGGGGAATGCAGGAGCACCGGAAAACTCGGCTCCTTTCCCTGCTGCTTCAGAGGGTGAGAGGGAAAGGTGTCTCGCGATTCTGGTTTCATTACTGAACCACAGTCTGCCAGGCAAGCTCAGTCAGATGAGCATGTCTCCATCCCTTCTGAAAGCTTTTCCCTCCCTCTCCTTCCTGCTCACAGCTGTGTGTAAAAGGACTCTTGGTTACACAAAAGAGAAGGGATGACTGTTGCACACTCTGGGCAATTGATGTTACACCTAGCTTGTCTTATTTGCCTCGGACATGCTTTAGTTGCCCCTACTATGTTTTATTTTGCTTCATCTAATATAGGTCCTTCTGTATCTCACAGAGGTACTGTCCAATATGGTAGCCACGAGTCACGTGTGGCTATTTAAATGGAAATAAACTAAGATTAGAAAGTCGGTTCCTCAGTCATACCAGCTACATTTCACATGCTCAAGAGCCACCTGTGGCTAGTGCCTCCTGTACCGGACAGTAGAGATGGCGAGAATTTCCATTAGCACAGGCTGTTCTGTCGGATAGCTCTGCCATAGAGAATCACAGACTATTAGAGATGAACAGACCAGACCTCTGTGGTCATCTGGTCCAAGTCCATCTCACAGACGATGAATCTAAGGCTGAGAGAGCCTTAGACTCTGGCCCAAGGTCACAAAGATCTCCCCTCCTTTAACAGACAGAGGCCTGGCAGTGAGGTCCCTGAGCACCTCTGCTCTCCCCAGGATACACCAAGGCTGCGCCTAAGAGTTCCATCCCCAACCCCAAAGGGCCACCGGGCAGGACGCATAATGTCTCGGCATCACACACCTACGCTAGACCCTCCAGCGCCACGGGCCTAGCAGAAGCTGCCTTAACAAAGCGCACAGATCGAGAAAGTGGAAAGACAACCTACAGAATGGGAAAAAATAGTTGCAAATGATATTTTATCTGATAAGGGTTTAGTACCCAGAATATATAAAGAACTCCTACAACTAACGACAAAATGACAAACAATCCAATTTAAAAATTGGCAAAGAACTTGAATAGACATTTCTCCAAAGAAGATACACAAATGGACATAAGTACATGGAAAGATGCTCAGCATCCTTAGTCATCAGGGGGATGTAAATCCAAACCACAGTGAGCTACCACTTCACACCCACTAGGGTGACTATTATTAAAAAAAGTAAAAATAACGAGTGCTGAGGAGAATGCAGAGAAATAGTGGTGGAATGAAAAACGGTGCAGCGCCGTGGAAGCCGGTTTGGCGCTTCCTTGAAAAGTTAAACATAGAGTTACTGTACAACCTGGCAATTCCATTCCTAGGTATGTACCCAAATAATTGAAAACAGAACTCAGATAGTTGTACACCCGTGTTCATAACAGCATTACTCACAGTAGCCAAAAAGTTGAAACAACCCAAGTGTTGTTTACACAGTGTGTGTATACACATCATGGAACATTTGTGGTGTATACACATCAGTGTGGTGTATACACATCGTGGAACATTTCTTAGCCAGAAAAAGGAATGAAATTCTGAAACATGCTACAACATGAACGAACCCTGAAATCTTCCTGTTGCATAAAATAAGTCAGACACAAAAGAACTGCATAGGGGAAGCGGGTGTGGCTCAGTGGATAGAGCCCCCTTTTACCATATGGGAGGCCCGGGTTCGCATCCCGAGGCCTCCTTGTGAGGGCACGCTGGCCTGAGCGGTGC
>JAQZBX010043954.1:7479-21601 GCA_029593785.1 Cabassous unicinctus
AAAAAAAAAAAAAAAAGTAAGCCAAAAAAAGCCACGGAAAATTATAATGAAATTGATTATGTATAAAAATGCAAATTCAAAAGAATTTCTTCAGAAATCAAGCAACACAGAGTAATGATTCAGTAGCAACATGAGTGTGCCATAAACCATTCTGACAGTCATTAACAACATTATGAATAAAATGTTCTACCCCCAGAACAGTAATGTGGAAATTGTATAATATCTAAAGGCAAACACCAGCATAATATATAAGCAATATGAAATCATAAAGTTTCAAGCTCTGCTTTTCAAAACAAGACTTTCAGAGAAAGACCATAAGAACTAAAGTGGGAAAATGCAGTCTGAAGTCCATGCAAATGATATTACCTCAATCAAGTGAGAAACACCTAGCACTCTTTTAACAGTTTCAATACAGTTGCCCACTAAGCTCAGGATCAGGTTCTGTTTTAAAGAGAATATAAAAGGAGTGGGTAGAGGAAGAGTGTGGCAGGTAAAACAATTTACATTGCAAAACTGATAGTGACTGAAGTATTAACCCAAAACCTAGACACAGAAGAGCAGATGTAGCTCAAGTGGTTGAGGGCCTGCTGCCCACGTACAAGGTCCCGGGTTCGATCCGCGGTACCTCCTAAAAACAAAAGAAACAAACGAAAAAACCAACTCTCATTGGGAAGCGGATGTAGCTCAATGGCTGAGCACCTACTTACCATATTCGATCCCCAGTACCTCCTAAAAAAAAAAAAAACACCTAGGGATAAATGAGCTCTGGAAGCAGATAGCCTGGGTTCCATCCCAGTTCCACCACATCTACCAGCTTCATAATTTTAACAATTCACTTAATTCTCTGTGCCTTGGTTTCCTCATCTGTGAAATAGGAAAAATAACATTATCTTCCTTACAGATAAAGTGCTTAGAAAAGTGCTTGGCATACTGTAAACCCTACAGAAGTAACAGGTAACGTTACTATTACCAGTATTATTTCCCTTAGTATTTTTAGACTAAAAATGAGGTGTAAGGAAAAATAACACTATAATTTCTGCTCAGGCTCCAGTTTGACAATGCTCAACAGGCATGTTTGTTCAAGCAACTTCACAATGTTATCTCTGCTGCTATCTCCATTCCTATCTTCAGCTCACAATCAAATCAAATCATCCAGTATTGAGCTCATGCCATATGAAATGAAAAGTATAAAGAAGTATAATTCAATACGCATCAAAAGTGTAGCATATATATATTCAACAAGAAGTCTGAACATGAATAGCAGCCCTGTTGTGTATTCAAATAAAAGACAGACCATTTATTCTCAAGTTCCTAAGTATGGATGCTGAAGGACTCAATATCAATGCTTAGCTGGCCTTGGTTTAAAGTATACCCCTGAAAATGGGTACATGCCTTAAAAATGTCATAAGAAACATTTCACTTTGTTGATATAGTCAAGTTTTTGAGCTCCTTGAAGAGAGGGAGGGAGGAAAGTAAGGACAAAGAGCAGTACTTAGAGAACTATACTGAAGAGATGTGTTTATGTGTGGCCAGTGCATAATGGTGTTGGTGTCTTGATTTTTGTTTGTTTGTTTGTTTTAAGGAGGTACTTAACCAATAGAACCATGATAGCATCAAAGACTATACCTGTGCAAGGCACCATAAATGGACATGTAAATCAACTGGAATCCAAAGGTAAAAAGGGTTCCCATGTTTGGTAGACCATAATATAAAACACTGAAAAATGCCCCAAATTCAAAACAGAAATTAAAAGTCCATTATTTTGATATGTATAATAAAATGAAATCTTCAGTCCAAACACCCCAAGCAAAATGCATATTGCCTTACAAAGACATAAGGAAAGTGAGGTTCTTTAAAGTCTAATTTCATAAATTCACATTTTCCTAGAACAGCTTAGGATGAAGGATTCTAGTCAGGATAATTCTCCAGTAAACTGAGAATTATCACATATTAAATTTCACTCAAGTTGCAACAATTTTCAAAGTAGAACGCAGTTTTCAAAGAACCTAAGGTCCAAACCAGGCTAATAATATATTAGTAAATACTTGCATGGCTCTTACAATATGCCTGACAGTGTTCTAAGTGTTTTACATATACTAACTCATTTTCTACTCAAAATAATCTTCTGAAGTAAGTTTTCTTTGTACTCCCATTTACAAATGAGAAAACTGAGGTATAGAGCGATGGAGAAACTATCTAGGATCACTGTGCTGATACGTGGCAGAGCTTGGATTTGAAACCTTTAAGTCTGGTTCCACAACCTGTTTTTATTTGCTATGCTTTACACTCTCTTTATATTGGGGAATGAACTACAGAAGCTACAAAAAGTACAGGCAAATTCAGATTGCAAAGCAGTTTGGAGGTCAAATATAATAAAAAGCTCTGAGGAAATCACCAAATTACAACACAAGATGACAAATAATGTTCATATGCCTGCTCTGAGACATCAAGGGAAAGTTAAAATCTGCTCAGTGTATTGTGTTTTAGAAGGCAAGGAATCATTTAGTATGTTTTTCAAATTTCCATCCAAAGCAGTCAATATTTGTTTTCATTTCTAAAGGGATAAAACCCTATTATCCAGAATTACTCACTGCCTGAGGGCTCCAAACAGAAAAGTTTTACTGAGTCATCTAATTTGCCATTTATCTCAGTTTTAAATATAAGGATGGTGTGTGTTTGTGTGTATGTGTAGAAGGATCACAAATTAAGCTTTTAGGTGTTTTAATTCCAGGTATATGAGAATTTAATATTAAAGGTATCAGAAAATGTAAAACCATTGTTAGATGAGTGTACAAATTTATAGAATTATGTGTGATTATTGTAAAAAGCATAGAATCTTATCATTAGTAGTAGAGGTTTTTTTTTTTAAGTACAGGTTTTGAAGTCATACAAATGTGAATTTAATTCTTGGCTCTGCCATATATTACTGTAAATTTTTGGCAAGTCATTTTCACATATCTAAATCTTTCTCTGTAAATCTAAAATAATAATTCCTAATTCACTAATTTAAGTAAATTAAGGTGAAAACTAGGTAAAGTGTTAAAGACAGTCCCTAGGATACAGCATTTCAACAAATAGCAACTACTACTATCCCCCTTTTATTCTACTTTATCCTGGAAATATTGGAAGAACCTAATCTTACCACTTTGCAAGCCAGTGGCACGCTTCCCCAAATTATATAAAGTATCATATACCCTATTAAAAGACGGAACATACTAAAAGTACAAGAAAAACAAAACAAAACCATCAATGAGATCAATGGATTTCAGAATCCTGCTTCTCATCCCTTATACTCAACATGTGGTTTGCTAATAGGTTTTATAATAACCTATATTATTCCTTTATAAGCCATGTAAATCCTAATGTAACTTTTTAGTGATCTAAACTTTCCTAGCGAGATTTATTTTCATGGTTAATAAACTACCTTGCAAGGATGATTGTATTCATCATTAGTCGAAAGCCTAAAAGAAATCCAGGGGCAAGAAGGATCAATTTAATAAAAAGCTATTAACTGTTTCCTGCACTTCAACTGTTGATTGGACCCCAAGTGCATTTTTATCACAAAAGCTTTTTACATTACTGCTCCACCCTCCCACCCCCACCTCCTATGCATGCGTTAATGAGCAAAAACTCCAGACTAAGAGAGAACCAATATTCTTCAGGGACTTCAAACTCAAAACATGATGCTCCCAGTAAGGATCATTCAGTGGGAGGGGAGAAAGACGGTTTTTGCTGCAAGTAAAAATTAAAGGAATCGGAAATTGCCCTATCTCTTAAACAGGACTGGAGATGAACCCTGTAGGACTAGGAGCGGAGATGGACGGGTGAGGAGCGCCTGGAGGGAAAAGAGGAAGGAAGTGGCAACTACTGATTGAGGAAGGGTTTCTGCTGCCGGGAAGGGAAGAGTCAGAGACCACCGCCAACTCGAGAGCAGAGGCGGAGAAAAGTGGCTGCCCAGCCCAGTCCTGAGGACGGGCTTCAGATCCAAGAGTGGGGGGACGGAGAAGGTATGGGGTCCCCGCTGACCGACGAAAATTAAGGGTATGTCCCCGGCACCATCCCGGAGCAGGAGGAGAGGAAGGCAGGGAGCCAACCGGGAGCACACAAGTTACCTGCCTCTGCCGCCTGCCCATCGGTCTCCACTTCCGTGACTCCGAGTTACTACGGGCTACCCGGGCACGCGCGACGACGTCATCCACGAGCGCCACAGCCTGCAGTCCTCTTGGTCCCGCCCCCCTCTGATGAGGCCGTTCCGTAGCTAAGAGCCGGGTTAGACCACGGTCAGGAGGTCTGCGCAGACGCGAAACTGCCACGGGCCGGGACCGCGCAGAAGTACATCTTGGCGTGTTTTGGAGTGTATACGGTTCCCCTGTTACTCAGCAAAATCTCCTGAGCACTCAGAAAAAAAATTGTTGTTGAAATACAATGTGCACTTTTTATTCCTTATTCTACTTAGCCTGTGCTGCATATGATTGCTGATTACATACTCTTTTATTCATTCCATCACAAATTTTCCTGCTACGTGCCAGGCAAGCGGTGTACAAAATCCGGAACACAGTTAACAGAACACTATACCCACCCTCATTTTCTAGTTGGGAAAGCACACACTGAGTAATTCAAATATATATACATTAATAGAGATCACGGTACATGTGTGAACGGAAAAGAGTAACTTGCTCAGAAAATGAAGGAGAGGGTGACCCATTAATTTGGGGTGTCAAGGAAGTGCCCTCTGAATAGGCTCCCTGAACTGAGAAGAGAAGAAGCCAGCTCTGTGAAGATCTGAGGGAAGAGCAATCAAGAGAAGGATCAACATGCGTGAAAGTCATGGGAAAGAGAAAGCATTTGGTGCCGTTTGAGAAAGTCTGTGTGGTAGTTTGAAGCTGTATGTACTCCAGAAAAACATGTTCTTAAATTTAATCCATTCCTGTGGATGTGAACCCTTTGTAAGTAGGACTTTTCTACGAGGTTACTTCAGTTAAGAAGTTGCGGCCCACCTCAGGATGGGACTTAATCCTGTTACTGGAGTCCTTTATAAGCAGGGTGAAATCCAGGCAGACAGAATGCCACAGATGAAGCAGCCAGAAACGGAAATCAATGGAACCCAGAGAAGCTGCCATGTGCCTTGCAATGTGACAAACTAAGGATGAAGGGTCACAGGCAGCCAGCCCAAAATGCCACAGTCTTCAGGGAGAAAGCATCGCCTCAAAAATGCCTCGATTTGTACTTTCTTTTAGCCTCAAAACCATAAGCTAATCCCCATTGTTTTAGTCCATGTATTGCATGGCATTTGCTTGAGCAGCCTAGGAAACTAAAACAGTTTGCTAGGGGAAGAAGAGATGAGATCAACAAGGTCCTCGAGGAGGCTCATGATTATGCAGAATCTTTCTGGGCCATGGCAAGGAGTATGGCTTAAAGTGTAATGGTAAGCCAGGGAAGAGTTTTAAACAGGCGAGTAACAGCCTCTGATTTTATTAATAAAAGACTACTCTGGCTGCTGTGTATATAATGAACTGTTGTCAGGCAGAAAAGGATACAGACAAATTATTTTTTCTTAGCTCAGCTAAGAAATGATGGAGAGAAATGGATAAACTTAAGGAATATTTGGAAGTGGATATAACAGATGTGAAGATTGATTAGATAAAGAATATAAGGACGGTGGAGCTGCAACTCCTACTCTGCAGCTCAATGGACTCACCCAAGTCACCTGGTGAGGAGATGATGATGGACAATGGCCATCCCAGGGAATGGAGAGAGTCTGCAGCTGCAGGCAGGATAATCCCACCCATCTTATCAAAGGGATATAAGACCCCTCTCACTTGGAGGTGGAGTGGACATCACCGTCCCAGACTCCTCAGGATTGGGGAAAGAGCTATGGACTAAAGTGGGCTTACTGGTATTCTATTGTAGACAAATTGTGATTCAAGCAGTGGAAGAAATTACAACATTGATGTGGAGCCAGTGGCCACTGGACACTTTCAGGGCAGAGAGAGGGAAAAGCAGTTGTAATACAGGGGCTTTCTCAGGACTTGGGAATTATCCTAAGTGACATTACAATGACAGATACAGGCCATTTTGCATCAGCATATAACATGCAGAACTGTGTGGGAGAGAGTATGGTCTACAATGTGAACTATGGTCCATGCTTAGTGGCAAAGCCCCAGGATGTGTATATCCATTGCAGGTGATGTGCCACACAAAGATGTTTATGTGGGAGGTTGTGGCAGGTGTGGGAGGTGGGGAACATGGGAATCCCTGTAATTTTTGTGTAACATTTATGTAACCTAAGCATCTTTTAAAATATTTTTTTAAAAATAAGGAAAAGAAAGATGTCAAAAATGACTCCTAAGTTTCTGGCCTAAGAAAATAGCTGGATAATAAAGCTAAAACTATTTCTAGTACTTCACAAGATTTGTTCCTACTCCTTTTTTTTATATTTATTTATTTATTTATTTCCCCCCACCCCTCGTTTTTTGTGCTCGCTGTCTGCTCTCTGTGTGTTCTTCCGTGTCTATTTGTCTTATCTTTGCACTGGGAACTGATCCCGGGACCTTCTGGAGTGGAGAGAGGTGCTCAATCTTCTGCGCCACCTCAGCTACCTGGTCTGCTGTGTCCCTTATCATCTCTCTTCTGTGTCTCTTTTTGTTGCGTCATCTTGCTGAGCCAGCTTTCTGCACGGGCCAGCACTTCTGTGCGGGCCAGCCCTCCTGCACGTGCCAGCATTCCACAAGGGCCTGCTTACCTTTCACCAGAAGGCCCAGGGAATTGAACCCTGGACCTTCCATATGGTAGACGGGAGCCCAATCACTTGAGCCACATCCGCTTCCCAATCGCTTGAGCCACATCCATTTCCCTGTTCCTACTCCTTTCAACCCTGATCTCTTCGCTTCTTTGTTACAAAGCCCTATAGTTCTCCTCTAACCTCTCTGACCATCTTTCCTCCATTTCCATCAAGAGGCTCCACTTTCTCTACCTTTTCCTGAACTGTTTTACCCCTTGGTCTTCTTAAGCTACACTAGAGGCTGCAAACTCAAAATTCTTCAAGAGTCAGGCAGGTAACATGGGGGAGTGAAGCCTTTGGAATATGGAGAACTGCAGCTAAACCACTGAGCTACACTCACTCCATAGAATATCCTTATTTTAGCTGGGCACATGGCCACCTAAAATAAAGACAATATTTTTCAGCCTCCCTTGCAACCAGGTGTGGCCACGTGACTAAGCTTTGGTTAATGGATGGTAAGAGAAAGTTTAATGTGGCAACTTCTATCAACCATCCTTAAAAAACAGATGAGACGTGAGTTTGTCTTCTTCCCATCCTCCTTCTTGTCGATTGGAATGCGAATGCGTTGGCTACTTCTAGAATAGCCATCTTGGATCATAACTCAATCTTTGGAGTCTTGTGGGAAAGCAACAAGACATAAGTAGTCTGAATCCCTGAGGACTACATGGACAGAGCCTTCATACTAACTCTGAACAGTCTACCTTTGCACTTTTACCAAGAGTAATAAGCTGCTCTCTTATTTAAGTCACTTTATTTTAGTTGTGTTTTTGTTTTGTTTTTTTTACCAAACCTAATTCTAACTGATATAGGGGATAGAAGTTAAAAGAAAAAGACACAGTAAAGGCATTTTCAGATTTCATGCAGACCTGAATAGCAAGAAGAAAGATGCTCTTTGAGGAAATGGAGTCTTGCTTCAGGAACCCGCAAGCCTTTGAGATCAGACAACAAAGGCCTGAAAGATATCTTGTCTGAAGGCACTAACTCCTAATTCAGTTTCTTCATAAAGCAATACTTCACAGTTTGTAGCCTCTCTTTGTATCCTATCCTATATAGCCACTTTCCCAGCTAACAGAACTCTAATTTTGTGAACCTCTAATCTGTTGACCTCAGAGAAGGTAGCCCTTCCTCCAGTCCCAAGAGATGTATTGTTATAAATCTAAGCCTGCCACAGAATGCCATTCCCCTCTTCCCCATATTCACGATCCCAGTTTTCCTTACATCTAGATGGGCTATGTGACACAGTCTGGCCAATGACATGGAAGGGGAAGAGTGTTAGGGGCTTCTGAGACAGATTTTGTCTCCTTATAAAAAGATAGTTCATGGAAAAGGGGCAGGATGGCGGCAGAGTAAGGCGCTCCAGGAGTCAGCACATCCTACAGGGCAGTTAGTAATCATCCAGAGCTACCTAAAGCACCTGTTTGGGGGCTCCAGGAGACCAGAAGAGCATCCTGCATTGTCCTTGAAAGAATGGAAGGAGGAGACTGCCCATCTGCAAAGAAGATTCGTGAGTAGAGCATTCCACACTGTGGAGGCTGGTGCCCACAGTCCACTGGTGGTCTAAGCCGCCTCGGGAGCTAATTCTGTGGCTGGAGTTGGAAATTCCATTTCCCAAAAACTGGGCAGGAAGAGATGGTTGGGCACCAACTTCAACTATTAATTAGTAAATTCAGCTGGCTAAAGAATAATCCTAAGATCAGCTAAAGTTTGAACCTGTCCAAGTTAAAAAGAAGCTGGTGGCCACCATTTTAACTCTGCCCCCGGCATAAGGGGAAGCGAGGCTGACTGAAAATCATAGTGCTGGTACAGACCGACTTCTTTCCATCCAGAGTGGACTGCAGCTCTAGCCTAAGCCCCAGCCCCACCTCTGGCAGGGAGGAAGCTGGGGGGACTAGCATTACCCTCTCTGGTAAACTGCAGGCCATGCCACAGAGGCCAGTGTTCATCCTACTCTGGCACCACAAGCTGCCTCAGGAGCTATTCTGTGACTGGAGTTGGAAGGTCCATTTCCCAAAAACAGGAGAGGAAGAGATGATTGGCCACCGACTTCAGCTACTGATTAGTAAATTCATCTGGCTAACGAATAACCCTCAGAACAGCTAAAGTTTGAACCTGTCTGGGTTGGAAAGAGGCCAGTAACTACCATTTTGACTCCTCCCCTGGCATGGGGGAAGAAGTACTGATTGAAAATCACAGTGATGGTAGGGACTGATTTCTTTCCACCCAGATGGGACTGCAGCCCTAACCTGGGCTCCAGCCCCACCTCCAAAGGTGGCAGGACCTACACCAGCCTCTCTGGGTAACTGTAGGTGTGTGCATTCGGCCAGAACAGATGGAATAGTTGGACACCTGGAGTTCCATCCCCGCACCCCAATAGGATAAGAGAGGACTTGTGTTTCCACAGCCCCTCTAGGCAACTATAGTCACTTTCAGCCCACACAAACTGGTCTGTTTAGTGCCTTCAATTCCTTCTCCACCCCTCCAAGCCCATAGGATAGGAGGGGACTGGGGTTTCTTCAGCCTCTCCGGGAAACTGTAGATGCTTTCAGTCCACATAGACAGGATACTCGGGCACCTGTAGATCCATCCCCGCCCCCCAATAGGATAAGAGGGGACCTGTGTTTCCTCGGTCTTTCTGGGTAACTGCAGGTGCTTTCGGCCCACACAGACTGAATAGTTGAACAACTATAGCTCTATCCCTGCCCCCAAATAAGGTAGAAGGATGGCTGTGTTTCCTTTCCAGGCAACGGCAGGCAATTTTGGCCTGCATGGCCTGGATTGCTGGGTACCTGTGGATCCACCCCAACCCCCCAATAGGATAGTAGGGGGCTGGTGTTTCCTCAGCCTTTCCAGGCAATGGCAGGCACTCTCGGCTTGCACAGACTGGACTGTTGGGTGCCTGTGGATCCACCCCATTCCCTAATAGTGTAGGAGGGGGATGGGGTTTCCTCAGGCTCTCTGGGAAATTGCAGGCACTTTCAGCCTACACAGACTGAACTGTTGGGCGTCGGTGGTTCCATTCCCACCCCCTAGAGGGCAGAACGGACAGTATTCCCTAAGCATCTCAGGGCAACTGCAGGCGCATTCAGCCCACACGAATTAGATTGTTGGGCAGTCCAGAGAGTACATCCTCACCCCTGGCAGGGTGGGGGGTGGTGCTACATCAGTATACTTGGGCAACTGTGGTCATTTTGGACCCACATGGTTTAGTTTGCTGCTTATACCTGCAGCTCTATCCCGGCCCAAGGCAGGGGAGGAAGGGACGTGAAGCTTCATCAGTCTCTCTAGGCAGCTACAGTCTAGGCCTGCATGACTTGGATTATTACACATAGCTGTGGCTGTGTCCCTACCGCAGCAAAGGAGAAACTTGTGAGAAGCTTCATCAGTCCCTGGGACAACGTGGGCAGCTTGAGCCTCCACAGCTTATAGCGCCAACTACATCCTTGGCTCCTACTATACAACCAGCAAGGGAGAAAGGGAAGGGAGCCCTAAACTAAAGAGAAAAACTGCACCCAGAATAAATAATCTAGTAAGCCAGATGCCAAGACACCAACAAAAAATTACAATCCGCACCAAGAAACAGGAAGATATGGCCCAGTTAAAGGAACAAGATAAGCCTCCAGATGACATAAAGGAGTTGAGACAACTAATCATAAATGTTTAAACAAATCTCCTTAATAAATTCAATGAGATGGCTAAAGAGATTAAGGATTTTAAGACACTGGAGGAGCACAAAACATACATAGAAAACTGGCAGATCTTATGGTAATGAAAGGCACAATAAATGAAATTAAAAATACACTGGAGGGGGGGAGCGGATGTGGCTCAAGTGGTTGAGCACCTGCTTCCCACACGGGAGGTCCCTGGTGCCTCAAAAAAAATCAACAAGCTAACAAACAGAAAAAACAAAAACAAAAACAAAAAAACTCAGGGGAGCTGATGTGGCTCAGTGGTTCAGTGCTGGCTTCCCACATCCAAGGTCTAGGTTCAATCCCCAGCTCCAGTACCTAAATAAATAAATAAATAAATAATATACTGGAGTCATAGAACAGCAGATTTGAGAAGGCAAAAGAAAGGATCAGTGAGCTTGAAGACATGGCCTCCGAAAGCAAACATACAAAAGAACAGATGAAGAAAAGAATGGGAAAAATGGAACATCATCTCAGTAAACTAAATGACAGCAAGAGACGTGAAAACATACATGCCATGGGTGTCCCAGAAGAAGCAGAGAAGGGAAAAGTGGCAGAAGGAATATTTGAAAAAATAATGGTAGAAAATTTCCCAACCCTATTGAAAGACATATACATCCATGTCCAAGAAGTACAACATACTCTCTTCCAAATAAATCCGACTAGACCAACTCTGAGACACATACTAATCAGAATGTCAAATGCAAAAGACAAAGAAAGAATTCTGAGAGCACCAAGAGAAAAGCAATGCATAACATATAAGGGATACCCAGTAAGATTAAGTGCCGATTTCTCATCAGAAACAATTGAAGCAAGAAGGCCATAGTATGATATATTTAAGATACTGCAAGAGAAAAACTTCCAGCCAGAAATCTTATATCCAGCAAGATTGTCTTTCAAAAATGAGGGCGAGTTTAGAATATTCACAAACAAAAATGAAAATGGGGACATTACTACTGACTCTACAGAAATAAAAGAGATCATAAGAGGATCCTATGAACAACTGTATGCCAAAAAACTAGACAATGTAGATTAAATGAAAAAATCCCAAAAATGCATGAACAACCTACACTGACCCTAGAAGAAATAGAAGACCTCAACAAACCAATTATAAGTAAAGAGATTGAAACAGTTATCAAACAACTCCCCAAAATGAAAAGCCCAGGACCAGACGGTTTCACAGGTGAGTTCTACTAAGCATTCAAAGAAGACTGAATACCAATCTTACTCAAGCTCTTCCAAAAAATTGAACAAGAAAGAATGCTACCAAACTTGTTCTATGAAGCCAATATCACCTGTAACCGTTGGCCAATTTGATGTAATTATGAATTCCAAAAATATAAGTGGATCATGCTTGTAAACTGATCTGTTAATCTGGGCATGATTAGGTTATGATTAGGGCGTTGAGCCCCACCCCTTGGTGGGTGGGGAATCGAATATAAAAGGCAAGGCAAAGGACAGAGCAAGCAGTCTTTTGAGAAGTAGTTTTGACGTTGGAAAGAAGGCCCCAGGAAAAGAGAAGCAAGCCGTTCGCCTGATCGTCTACAGCTGACCTTGTGGAGGAAACAGGAGCTAAGCCTGGAGAGAAATGCAGCCCCGGGAAGAGAGGAACTTAAGAAGCCAGAGAAACGCAGCCCCGGGAAGAGAGGAACCCCAGAAGCCTGAACCCTGGCAAACGCCGGCAGCTGTCTTGCTCTAACATGTGGCAATGGACTTTGGTAAGAGAAGAAACTTAACGCTTTATGGCCTGGTAACTGTGGACTTCTACCCCAAATAAATATCCTTTATAGAAACCAACCCATTTTTGGTATTTCACATTAGCACCCCTTTGGCTGACTAATACATCACCCTAATACCAAAGCCAGATAAAGATATTACAAAAAAAGAAAATTACAGACCCATTTCCCTAGTGAATACAGATGCAAAAATCCTCAACAAAATACTTGCTAATCGAATCCAACAACACATTAAAAGAATTATTCATCATGATCAATTGGGTTTTATAGCCAGCATGCAAGGGTAGTTCAACACAAGAAAATCAATCAACATAATACACCACATTAATAAATCAAAGAAGAAAAATCACATGATCCTATCGATTGACACAGAAAAGGCATTTGACAAAATACAGCATCCTTTCTTGATAAAAATACTACCAAAGATAGGAATTGTAGGAAACTTTCTCAATAGGATAAAAGTCACATATGAAAAACCCACAGCTAACATTGTACTATGGTGAAAGACTGATAGCTTTCTTGATGAGATCAGGAACAAGACAAGGATGCCCACTGTCACCACTGTTGTTCAATACAGTGCTAGAGTTTCTAGGTAGAAAATCGGGAAAGAAAAATAAATAAAAGGCATCCAAATCAGAAAGGAAGAAGTAAAACTTTTACTATTTGCAGATAATATGATTGAAAACCTAGAAAGTCCTGAAAAATCTACAACAGAGCTCCTAGAGCTAATAAACAATTTCAGTAGAGTGTCAGGATACAAGATTAATATGCAGAAATCAGTGGTGTTTCTATACACTAGTGATGTGCAATCTGAGGAGGAAGTCAGGAAAAAAATTCCATTTACAATAGCAACCAAAAGAATCAAATGTTTAAGAATAAACTTAACCAAGGATGTAAAGCACTTGTATTCAGAAAACTACAATGCATTGTTAAAAGAAATTTAAAAAGACCTAAATAATTGGAAGAATATCCTATGCTCATGGATGGGAAGACTAAATATTATTAAGATGTCAATTCTACCCATATTGATATACAGAGTCAATGCAATCCCAATAAATACTCCACCAACATTTTTTAAACAAATGGAAAACACAATTATCAAATTTATTTGGAAGTTACCATATAGCCAGAAACACCTTAAAAAGGAAAAGCAAAGTTGGAGGACTCTCACTTTTGGACTTTAAGTCATATTACCTAGCTACAGCATGGTACTGGCATAAAGATAGACATATAGACCAATGGAACCAAACTGACAGTTCAGAAATAAACCCTCACATCTATGGTCATGTGATTTTTGACAAGCCTGTCAAACCCACCCAGCTCGGGCAGAACAGTCTGTTCAACAAATGGTGCTGGGAGAATTGGATAACCACAGCCAAAAGAAAAAAAGAGAACCCCTATCTCACACCTCATACAAAAATTAACTTAAAATAGATGAAACCTAAATATAAAAGAAAGAATCATAAAGCACCTAGAAGAAAATGTAGGAAAACATCTTCAAGACCTGGTGGTAGGTGGTAAATTCTTAAACCTTACACCGAAAGCACGAGCCACAAAAGAAAACATGGATATATGGGACCTCCTCAAATTTAAACACTGTGATTCAAAGGACATCGTCAAGAAAGTGAAAAGACAGCCCACTCAATGGGAGAAAATATTTGGAAACCACATATCCAATAAGAGTTTGACTTCCATTCTATATAAAGAGATCATACAATGCAATAAAAGAGCAAGCAATACAACTGAAAAATGGGCAAAAGATTTAAATAGACATTTTTCCAAAGAGGAAATACAAATGGCCAAAAGGCACATGAAAAAAATGTTCCGTATCACTAGCTATTAAGGAAATGCAAACCAAAACAACAATGAGATATCATCTCACACCACATAGAATGGCCATTATTTAAAAAAAAAAAAAA
>JAQZBX010043955.1:0-21527 GCA_029593785.1 Cabassous unicinctus
GATTGAAGTCCATAAATGCTCTTGTATTACAATTAGCCCAGGGCTTGTTGGAACAAACACCTGGACACAATTACCTGGCCGAGTTGACACATTAGCCTAACCATTACACAAGGTATAAGTAAAAATAAATTTGCAGAAAACTGCACTCAATTGTGGCAAAATTTCTGTGATCCCAGAGCTAGTTTGATTCCATTTTTGTAAAACAGTGTATGGAAATTATTATACAGTTGTAGTCTGAAGGTTTGTTTTCAATTATTGAGTTTCTTTTTTGTGTGTGGATGTCTATATTGTGTGCCTCTGCATGTTCAGAAGGTATAATCTTTACAGTGGCCCTAAGGGGATTACATGTTTTGAATTGGGTAAAAGGTGTAATAATATCAGTGAACCTGATAATTCTTTTGTTTCCCCACAGGATATTTTTCTCCAGATTTTCTTAAACTGACACCCCTCTTACTTATGTAAGATGTGTAAAGGCCAGATGGATAAATATTGCCTTAAACAGTCTGAGAAAAGAATGAATTTGAAACTGTTGAAAACTTAGATTTTTTTTTCCCATTGGCTTTGACTAACATATGGGATTTACTCACCAAGGTTAGTCTACATTCTAAGTACTAATTTTTAGAATCTAACCATGCTCAATTACTCAAACTAAGAAATTGACTGTTCCTGATGCTGATGAAGAGTGGGAGTTCAGAGGTATCAAATTGTGGGCTTTGGGAAATTGGCACTTAATATTTTTTAAAAAACTGCCAGCCAAGAATTCTTCAAAAATAGGGTGAGTTTAAAGTCTTCACAGACAAACAAAAACTGAGAGAGTATGTTACCAAAAGACCAGGACTATAAGAGATACTAAAGGAAATGCTGCAACCTGAAAGGAAAAAATAAGGGTGAGCGACTTGGAGGAGAGTGTAGAAATGAAGACTAATAAGAAGGGTAAATTAAAAGGTAAAAAGACAGACAACAGTAAGATATGACAGCAGAAAGCTAAGGGATAAAATGTTTGAAGTAAGTAATGCCTTTCCAGCAATAACATTGAATGTTAAGGGCTTGAACTCCACAATCAAAAGACAGACTAACATAACGCATATAAAAATATGAACCATCTATATGTGTCTACAAGAGACTTGCCTCAGATGTAAGAACACAACCAGGCTTAAAGTGAAAGGTTGGAGAAAAATAAAAAAACAAAAAATGAAAAAAAAAAGTGAAAGATTGGAGAAAGATATTCCACACAAATCAAAATCAAAAAAGATCTGGAGTAGTGATACTAATATCAGACAAAATAGATTTTAAATACAAAACTATTATAAGGGATAAAGAAGGCCATTATATATTAATAAAAGGGACAATTCACCAAGAAGAAATAACTGTGGTAAATATTTATGCTCTTAACCTGGGTGCTGCAAGATACATGACGCACACACTGGCAAAATTGAAGGGAGAAAGAGATATCTCTACAATAATAGTTGGAGACTTCAATATACCACTCTCAGCATTGGGTAGAACATCTGGACAGAGAATAAATAAAGAAACAAAGAGCTTGAATAATATGATAAATGAACTAGACCTAAAAGACAAGTATAGAGCATCACACCCCAAAACAGCAGGATATACATTCTTTTCAAGCGTTCGTGGATCTTTCTCCAGGATAGATCATATGTTGAGTCAGAAAACAAGTCTCAATAAATTTAAAAGGTTGAAATTATACAAAACACTTTCTCTGGTCATAACAGAATGAAGCTGGAAATCAATAACAGATGAAAAAGGGAAAATTTATAAATATATGGAGATTACACAACACACTCAAATAAGCAGTGGGTAAGAAGAAATTGCAAGATAATTCAGTAAGTATCTTGAGATGAATGAAAATGAGAACACAATGTATCTAACCTATTGGACACCACAAAGGCAGTGCTGAGAGGGAAATTTGTAGTTCCCAATGCTTACATTAAAAAAGAAGAAAGAACTTAAATGGTGGTGGTGGTGGGATATGTGGGGAAGGGTAGACCTGGGGCATTCCTCTACGGAACATGAATGTTTTCATGTGGTCATAGGGTGTTATCTCAGTAGGTGTAAATCCACACAATAACCAACAAAATATTGAATTCCCATCCTGGGAGTAGTGCTACATTCTCTAATAGAGTGGCAAGAGCCTCTAGAGTACATAGGCAGTGCCTAATAAAAGAAAACAGACCAATACACCAAGCCTTCAATATTAATGCTTGTATTTATGAGCCTCATTCTTGTAAAATTGAAACTTAACCTAATAATATATATTGCCTAATAGTTACCTCCTGAAAACCTCCTTGTTACTCAAACGTGGCCTTTCTCTAATCCAAACTCAGCAAATAAACTCACTGCCTTCCCTCGGCATAGGACAAAACTACCGGATATGAACCTCCTTGCCACTGAGGGATTATTACCAAGTACCAACCAGTGATACATTTGGAAGAAGACCTTGACAAAAAGGGGGAAAAATTAAATACAAAAGAGTTTTTATGGCTAAGAGATTTCAAAATGTTTCGGGTGTTATGCATGCCTTAGGCAGATCTCACTAACTGCCTCAATAAAAAAAGCCCCAAACAGGGGTGTTCCTGAGGGCTATAGAGACATCTGGACACTAGGCAAGGCACACAACCCCATTAAATCAGCAAGCCCTCGGTGGGCCTTACATTAGAATACATGATAACTTATTTCCCCAATGTAACAAAGTTACAAATGATTTTTTTATGGCTAAGAGATTTCAATGTGAGTCAAGAGGTCATTCCAGAGGTTTCCCTTATGCAAGTCTCAAGAGAATCTCACTGCCACAGTAAACAGTGTCTTAAGCAGGGGTGCTCCTTAGGGCTCTAGAGACATCTAAACACTATAGGCATGGAAGACAACCTCAGGAAATTGGCACCCTGTCAGCAGGACTTACCTCTAAATATATGAAAACCTGTCTTCCCAATATATCAGAGTTAGGCTCATTTACAATTTCCCTGCACATCGTTATTCTACCCCTTGTATTTGAATCTATAATTAGCACTATTCCCATTAAATATATGTCCCAGAGACTTAAATCTTTGTCTGTTCCTATGCCTCTTGAGCCCTGACTCTCAGCAGAGTTGCAGCCAATACCTACATTGGACTCACACAGGACAGCTAACTAAATGATGACAATGGAACAATCCCCATTCCAAAAAGCAAAGAGTATCTACAAATGCAAGCAAAACAGAGCCTTCCATCTGCCCCATAAGATCTAAGCTCCCTCTCAATCTGAAGCAGAGTGGACATCATCATCCCAACATCTGCAAGATTGAGGATTGAACAAACATAAGAGGGAAATGTAACCATGGACCAAAGTAGACATTATTATTGTAGCAATGGAAGAACTTGTAACATTGATATAAAGAGAGTGGTTACCAGAAGTTCTGAAAGGAAGGGAAGGGGAAAAAGGTGGATATAGGGCATTTTTAGGGCATTGAAATTGTGCATGATTTTGCAAAGACAGGTACAGGCCATTATACATTTTGTCAAACCTATAAAATTATATGCGGTAAAGTGTAAAACATAATGTAAAATATAGCCCAAGTAGTAATGCTTCAATATTTGTTTATCAACTGTAACAAATGTAACACAAATATGTAAGATGTTATTAATAGGAGAAAATGTGAGGGGGGAAGGAGTGGATATATGGGGATCCCCAATATTTTTGGTGTAAATTTTCCATAATCTAAAACCTCTTTAAAATAAAGTTTTAAAAAAGAAGAACAAGCTAAAGTCACAGATCTAACTGCACACCTGAAGGAATTAGGAAAAGAACAGCAAACTAATCCCAAACTAAGCTGAAGGAAATAAATAGTAAAGATCAGAGCAGAAATAAATGAAATTTAGAAAATATGTATACATATAAAGAATCACCCAAACCAAAAGTTGGTTCTTTGAGAAGATCAACAAAATCTACAAACTCTTAGCTAGACTGAGAAAGAAAAAAAGAGAGAAGATGCAAATAAATAAAATCAGAATTGCGAAGGGGGGGTGGACATTACCATTGACCCTGCAGAAATAAGTGCTATCATAAGAGGATTCCATGAACAACTGTACACCAAAAAGGTAGACAACATATACAAGATGGACAAATTCCTAGAAACACATGAACAACCTATACTGACCCTAGAAGAAATAGAAGATGTCAACAAATCAATCACAAGTAAAGAGATTGAAAAGTCATCAAAAAGTTCCAAAAGATGAAAAACCCAGGACTAGATGGCTTCACAGGTGAATTTGACCAGTCATTCAAATATTATCTAATACCAATTTTGCTCAAGCTCTTCCAAAATATTTAGCAGGAAAGAATGCTATCAAGCTCATTCTATGACGCCAACATCACCCTAATAATAAAACCAGGTAAAGATACTTTGAAAGAAGAAAATTACAGATCAATATGTCTAATGAATATACTTGCAAAAGTCCTATTGCATACTGAATTCAAAAGCACATTAAAAGAATTATACACCTCAGTCTTATCCCAAGTATGCAAGCATTTTTCAACACAAGAAAATCAATTGTAGTAAACCACATCAATAAACTGAAGAACAAAAAGCACAAGATAAAGGATCCATTGATGCAGATCCATTGATGCAGAAAATACATTTGACAAAATACAGCATCCTTTCTTGATGAAAATACTTCAAAAGATAGGAAGAGAAGAGAGCTTTCTCTATATGGTAAAGTGCATATATGAAAAGCCTACAGCTAGCATTATACTCACTGGAGAAAGACACAGTTCTCCCGCTGAGATCAGGAACAATACAAGGATGCCCACTGTCAGCACTGTTATTCAATACTGTGCCAGAATTTCTAGCTAGAGCAATTAGGATAGATTAAAAAATAATAATAAAAGGAAACAAAATAGGAAAGGAAGAAGGAAAACTTTCACTATTTGCTGATGTATATAGAAAATCCTGAAAAATCCACAACAAAGCTACTTCAACTAATAGATGAGTTCAGAAAAGTGGTGGAATACGTTATAAATATGCAGAAATCAGTAGCATTTCTGTAAACTACTGATGAGCAATCAAAGGAGGAAATCAGAAAAAAATTTATTTATAATAGTGGCTAAAAGAATAAAATATTTAGGAATAAACTTAACCAAAGACATAAATGACTTGTATTCAGAAAACTACAAAACATTGTTAAAAGAAACCAAAGAAGACCTGAATAAATGGAAGGATATTCCGTGTTCATGGACCGGAACACTAAATATTGTTAAGAGATCAATTCTACCCAAACTGATTTACAGATTTAGGGAAATCCCAATAAAAATCCAAACAGCCTTTTTTTTTTTTTTTTTTGCAAAAATGGAAAAGCCAATAATCAAATTTATTTGGAAGGTTAAAGGGCCACAAATAGCCAAAAATGTCTCTAAAAAGAACAAAGTTGGAGGACACTCACTTCCTAACTTTAAAGCATATTACTTACTCAGCTACATTTGTAAAAACTGCATGGTACTGGCATAACAATAGACAGATGACCAATGGAACCAAATCGAGAACTCAGAAACAGATGCTAAAATCTATGGTCAATCCTTTCAATTGGAGGTGGAGTGGACGTCACCATCCCAGAATCCTCAGGCTTGGGGGAAGAGCTATGGACTAGAGTGGACTTACTGGTATTCTACTATAGACATCGTGATTCTAGCAATGGAAGAAATTACAACATTGATGTGGAGCCAGTGGCCATTGGAGGCTCTGAGGGCAGGGAGAGGGAAAAACAGTTGTAATATTGGGGCTTTTTCGGGACTTAGGAATCGCCCTGGGTGATGTTGCAATGACAGATACAGGCCATTTTATATCATCACATAACATGCAGAACTGTTTGGGAGAGAGTGTAGACTACAATGTGAACTATGGTCCATGCTGAATACCAAAGCCCCAGGATGCATTTATCAACTGCAATGTATGTGCCACACTAATAAGGATGTTTATGTGGGAGGGTCTGGGAGGTGTGGGGAGTGGGGCATATGGGAATCCCTATATTTTGTGTGTAAAGTTTATGTAATCTAAGTATCTTTAAAAAAAAATTTTTTTTTAAATCTTTGGTCAAGTGATTTTTGACAAGTCTGTTAAGCCCACCAAACTCAGCTAGAACAGTCTATTCAACAAATGGTGCTGGGCAAACTGGATATTCATAACCAAGAGAAAGAAAGAGGATCCCTATCTTACATTTTATAAAACAATTGACTCAAAATGGATCAAGGACCTAAATATAAAAGCTACAACCATAAAACTCCTAGAAGAAAATGTGGGGAAATATCTTCAAGGTCTTGTGGTAGGCCATAATTTCTTAAACTTTACTGAAACCAAAGCATGAGTAACAAAAGAAAAAAATAGACAAATGGCACCTCCTCAAAATTAAACACTTTTGTTTTTCAAAAGTTTTTGACAAGAAAATAAAAGGGCAGCCTATTGATGGGAGAAAATATTTGGACACCACATATCTGATAAGGGTTTAATATCCATGTTATATAAAGAGATCGTACAACTCAACTATAAAAAGACAAGCAACCCCTCCCCCGCAAAGGGGCTAAAGACTTAAATAGACATTTCTCCAAAGAGGAAATACAAATGACAAAAAAAGCACATGAAAAAATGCTCAACACATCTAGCTATTAGGGAATTGAAGATCAAAACTACAATGAGATGCAATTTCACACCTTATAGAATGACTGCTATTAAAAAAAAATAAACAGAAAACTATAAGTGCTGGAAAGGATGTGGAGAAACAAGAACTGCTGTTGGGAATGTAGCATGGTACAGCCTTTGTGGAAGACAAGTTTAGCATTACCTCAAGAAGTTGATATAGAACTGCCATAATATCCAGCAATCCCATTACTAGGAAAATACTCAGAGGAACTGAAAGCAAGGCCATTCACTGACATTTGTACAATGATGCTCATAGTAGCATTATTCACAATTGCTAAATTTTGGAACCAATCCAAGTGTCCATCAACCAGAGTGGATAAACAAAATGTGGTATATACACACAATGGAATACTATTCAACTGTAAGAAGAAATGAAATCAGGATGCATATGACAACATGGATGAAACTAGATGATAATATGTTGAATGAAGTAAGCCAGACACAAAATAACAAATACTGTATGGTCTCACTGATATGAACCAAGTACAATGAGTAAACTCATGGAGGTAAACTCTAGAGTATATGTTGCTAGGAAATAGAAGATGGGTCGAGAATGGGAGATGATACTTAATGTATGTAGCATTATTAATAAGGTTAATTGTAAGAATATGGAAATGAATAAAGTTGAGAGTAACACATTATAGTGAGTATAATAAACACTGCTGATTTATAAATGTGATTGTGGCTGAAAGAAGTAGTATGTGGAAGTAAATGTCAATTGAAATGAAACCAGAGAATAATCTAGGGTATGCATAACATAGTGATTTTGGTGGTGAATGAAGATTGTGGTTAATAGTGTGAATATAAGAATGCTCTTCTGTTACGAAGTGCTAAGAATATGGGGATACATGGGAAAATTACAAGTAATATAACTTATGGGTGATAGTTAACAGTAATTTATAATACTTTGCAGCAATGGCAGGAAACTATTATATCATTACTAAGTGACAACAACAGTTGGGGTATAAAGGGTTATGAGAGTTTTCCTTTTGGAGTAATGAAAACGTTCTAAACTTTACTGAGCTGATGACAGCACAACTGTGATGAAAATGAAAGTCAACGACTGTACATTTTGAATGGATTGTACAAAGCATGGGACTGAATAACACAGGGAATCTAGTGGTGGATGATGTGTTGTTAATATGAGAACTTTTCTCCTGAATGATAACAAATATATAATACTAATATAGGGTGTTATAAATTGGATGGGTTTCCAGGAAAATGCACAAAATGTAAGATATGGGCTATAGTTAGTAACATTTTGACGATGCTTTTTCATAGTTTGTAACAAATATTTCACAACAATGCAAGGTGTTGGTGGTGGGGAGATGTATGTGAGCCTTGTATGATGATATGCTTGTTTGTTTTGTAACTTTTCAAATTTTACTACACATTTATTGTTTATATATTTTCATGTATAAATGACATACTTCAATAAAATTTTAATTTAACAAATCATCATTGTGGTCCACCATTCAAAGGTGCGTCTTCTGGACATCAAGTGATTAATACAGTTTTAGCACAGATCCATCTCACAGTAGGTCCACTGGGTCCCTGGACCCATCTTGTGGTTATTTCCCCAGTTCCAGAGTGCATAATTGTATAGACATACTCAGCAACTGGCAGAATCCAGACATTGGTTCACTGACTTGGGAGTGAAGCCTATTATTGTAGAAAAGGCCAAGCAGGAGCCACTGGAACTGCAAAATAGTAAATCAAAAAAGCAATGGAGCTATTGCAGAGATTAGTGCCACTATCAATGTCTTGAAGGATGCAGGAGTGGTGCGTCCCACCACATTCCCATTCAATTTTCCTATTTGGCCTGTGCAGAAAACAGTTGAATCTTGGAGGTTTAAAGTGAATTATCATGAACTTAACTAGATGGTGACTCCAATTGCAGCTGCTGTTACTTGAGAATATCATTGCTTGGGAAAATCAACACCTCACCTGGTGGCTGGTTTGTAGCTGTTGATCTGACAAATGCTTTATTCTCAATATCTGTTAGTAAAGACCACCATAAACAGTTTGCTTTCAGCTGACAAGGCTAACCATATACCTTCACCATCCTACCTCAGAGGTCTATCAACTCTGCAGCCCTATATCATGATCTAGTCCACAAGGACCTTGATCACCTTCCCTTCCACAAGACATCACACTGGTCCGTATTATTGATGACCTCATGTTGATTGGAACTAGTGAGTAAGAAGTAACAACTACTCTAGACTTATTGGTAAGGCATTTGCATTTCAGAATGTGGGAGATAAATCCAACAAAATTTCAGGGAGCCTCCATTTCAGTGAAATTTCTAGTAGTCCAGTGGTTTGGGGCATGTTGAGATATCTATTCTAAGGTAAAGGATAAACTGTTGCATTTGGCCCCTCCTACACCAAAAAAGGACCACAATGCCTAGCGGGTCTCTTTGAATATTGTAGACAACATATTGCTTATTTTGGGTGTGGTTCTGTGGCCATTTCTGAGTGATCTGAACAACTGCTAGTTTTGAGTGTAGAATAGAACAAAAGGAGGCTCTGCAACAGTTCGTGCTGCTGTGTAAGCTGCTCTGGCACTTGGCCAATATTATCCATCAGATCCAATTGTGCTGGAAGTTTCATTGGCAAATAGAAATGCTGTTTGGAGTATTTGGCAATTCCATATTGGAGAATTACAATGCAAACCCTTAAGAGTACCATGAGACCTCAATTGCCTTTCATGAACTGGTGTTGCTTGACCACCAGATGTAAAGTTGGGCATGTACAGCACCACTTGATCATGATGTTTTAGTTTGCTGAAAACTACTGAAAGCAATATACAAGAAATGGGTTGGCTTTTGCAATGAAAGTTTATTGGTTTGCAAGCTTACAGTGCTGAAGCTGAGAAAAATGCTGAAATCAAGGTGTCATTAGGTGATCAGCTGAAGGCAATTCTGGACTCCTCTGTTAAATAGGAAGGTACATAGCAGCATCTACTTGTCTCTGCCTTCTCCTCCGAGTTCCATTGCTTTCAGCTTCTGGATGCTCCACCTGTGGCTTTCTCTATCAACTTCTGTGGGTTCCTCTCTGAGCTCCTGTTTCTCTCTCCATATTCATTCCATTTACAAAGGACTCCAGGAAGAGGATTAAGACCCAACCTGTGTCATGTCCTACTGAAGTAATCTAATCAAAAGTTTCCACCTGCAATAGGTTTATATCCACAGGAATGGATTAGCTCTAATATATGATTTTCTGGGGTCCTTCAGCATCAAACCACCATATATGAGATCAGTCTTGAGCAGGCCCTGAGGAACACAAAAGTTACATTTAGAAGTGGATTCAAATGCTTTCTCCTTTATAGTCTGCAGCTATTGCTCATGGAGAGTTCCCTACAATCAACTGACTGAAAAAGAAAAAAACTCAGACCTGGTCTACAGATAGTTCCACACAATATAAAGGACCACCTGAAAATGGACAGCTGCAGCACTATAGCCCCTTTCTGGGACATCCCTGAAGGAAAGCAGGAAAGGAAAATCCAACCATTAGGTAGAACTTTAAGCAGTGCACCTGGTTGTTCATTTTGCTTTTCCAAGGAGAAATGGCCAGAGGTGCATTTGTATTCTTTGACTATGGCCAATGGTTTGGCTGGATGGTCAGGTACTTGGAGAGAACGTTATTGAAAAATTGGTGACAAAGAGGTCTGGGGAGATGTATGTGTATAGACATTTTTGAGTTGGCAAAAAACAAAAATATTTGTGTACCACATGAATTCTCACTAGATGGTGACTTCATTAGAGGAGGATTTTAATAATCAAGTGGATAGAATGAGCTATTCTGTGAATACCATTTGGCTTCTTTGTCCTAGCCACTCCTATCATTGCTCAAAGTGCTCATGAGCAAAGTGGCCATGGTGGTAGGGATGGAGGTTTTGCATGGGCTCAGGAACATGGCTTTCCACTCACCAAGGCTGACCTGGCCAAATCCACCTCTGAGTGCCAGGAGCAGAGTCCTACACTCACTCCCCCTTATGGCACCATTCCCTGAAGTGATCAGCCTGTCACCTTGTAACAGGTTGATTGCACTAGACCACTTCCATCATAAAAGGGGCAACATTTTTTTCTTACTGGAATAGACATGTACTCTAGATAAGGTTTGCCTTCTCTGTATGCAGTGCTTCTGCCAAAACTACCATCCATGGACTTCCAGAATTCCTTATCTACTCCCATGGCATTACATACAACATTGCTTCTGATTAAGGAACCCACTTCAGGGCAAATGAAGTACAGGAATGGGCACGTGACTATGGAATTCACTGATTTTACCATGTTCCTCATATCATCCTGAAGCACCTGGATTGATAGAACGATGGCATGGCGGTTTTTTTTTTTAATTTTATTAGACCTAGCTCTTGCTTATTTAATGCATTGATAAAGAACCACATATATTACTATAACATGTTTTTTTCTTTTAAAATTATATATTTATTTTGAAATATCCCTAACCTTATAGAAAAATTGCAAGTACAATCTGAAGAGATTTAGGTTTTCCTGGAATTGTTTATTAGTATGTTGCTGACTTGATGCCCATCATCACCCCTAAGTACTTAATGTATATTTCCTATAAATGAGAATATTCTCTTATTTATCTACAAAATAAACATGAAAATCAGGAAACTAACATCACTACCTCTAACCTCTTAACCTTTAGTGTCCTTTACAGTAGAAAGTCCTTTTAGAATCTCATGTTGCATTTGTCACAATATTGTTTTCAATTTGGAAGAGTTATTGGTCTTTCTTTGACTTTCATGACCTTAACTCTTTTGAAGATTACAAACCAGTTTCTTTGAAATATGTTTCTCAATTTGGGATTGTCTAATGTTAACATTGGCTTCAAGGTATGCATCTTTGGCAGAAATAAAATGGAAGAGTGATGCTGGGGTCTTCTCATTGCTTTTTTAATTTTTTTTTTTTTTGTTGTTAGAGAAACTGTAGGTTCACAGAAATATCAAGCATAAAATACATAAAACACAGAGTTCCCATGTACCATACACCACCCTATTATTAATGCCATGCATTAGTGTGATACATCTGTTATAATTCATGAAAGAATATTTTTATAATTGTATTATTAATTATAGTGCATTGTAATGGTTAGGCTATTGTGTCAACTAGGCCAGCTAATTGTGCCCAGTTGTTCGGTTAAGCAAGCAATGGGTTGATTGTAATACAAGGACATTTATGGACTTTAGTCACCAGTGAGTTTACTGCATAGAAAGCTGATTACATCTACATCAACCAGGAAGATTGCCGTCAGCAATGAGAGACACTTTATCCAATCAGTTGAATACCTTGAAAGGGAAAGTGATTTCAGCATTCAGGGAGAATTTCCCAGTTCATCTTTGGACTGCCAATGTCTCCTGGAAACTCATCAAGAACCTTCACTGGACTTTCATCAGAACACCTGGTTTGCAGCCTGCCTGCGGAACCTGGACTTGTGTACCCCTATGGTCATGTGAGAGACTTATAAAATCTCAAACTATTGACAGATATCTGCTGTTGATTCTGTTCCCCTAGAGAATCCTGACTAAAACATGCATCATTTGCAATAGGGTTCACTGTGTACCAGTGTTATGGTACCACAATGTTATGGTACCATCACAACCTTCCATTATCAAAACTTTACAATCAACCTAAATAAAAACTATGTACAATTTAAGCATTAACTCCCCAATTGTCTACCCCCAGCCCAGCCCTGATAACCTACATTCTAGATTCTGACTCTTGAGTTTGCTTGTTCTAATTATTTCATATCAATGATACCATAAAATATTTGTTCTTTTGAGTCTGGCTTATATCACTCAAAATGATTCATCCATGTTGTCACATGAATCAGAACTCCTTTCCTTTTAAATGCTGAATAATATTCCACTGTATGTTTATAAATTATCCATTATTATTTGATGGACACTTTGGTTTCTTATATCTTTTGAACATCAATGTGCAAGTATCTGTTGAAGTCTCTGCCTTCACTTCTTTTGGGTATATTCCTAGTAGTGAGCTTCCGGGTAATATGGTAATTCTATACTTAAACTTTCTGAGGAATTGCCAAACTGCCTTCCCCAGCAGCTGTACCATTTTACCTTCACACAAGTAATGAGTGAGTGTTTCAATTTCTCCACATCCTCTACAATAATTGTAATTTTCTGTTATTTTAAAAATAGTAGCCATTCTAAATAGGTGTGACGTGGTATCTTGTGGTTTTGATTTGTGTTTCCCTGAAAGCTAATGATGTGGAGCATTTTTTCCATGTGCTTTTTTGCCTGTTGTTTATCCTCTTTGGAGAAATGTCTATTCAAGTATTTTGCCAATTTATTTTTTTAGGAAGTATTGAGTTCTCATACATGGAAAGCAGGTACTCAACTACTTGAGCTACATTCATTCCTTTGCCAATTTTTAAATTGCATTATTTATCTTTTCATTGTTGAGTTGTAGGATTTCTTTATATATTCTGGATATGAAATCATTATCAGATATGTGATTTCAAAATATTTTATCCCATTGAGTATGTTGTTTTTTCACTTTCATGATAATATTCTTTGATACACAAAAGCTGTAATTTTGATGAGCCCTATTTACCTATTTTTTCCTTTGTTGCTTGTGATTTGGGTGTAAAGTCTAACACAAGGTCCTGAAGATGTTTCCCTACGTTTTCTTCTAAGAGCCTTATGGTCCTCGTTCTTTTATTTAGGTCTTTGTTCCATTTAGAGTTAATTTTTGTATATGCTGTGGTATAGGAATTCTCCTTCATTCTTTTGAATATGGATAATCAGATCTCCCAGTACCATTTTATGACGAGACTATTCTTTTCCAATTGAGAGGTCTTGGCAGCCTTGTCAAAAGTCAATTGAGGGAGCAGGTGTAGCTCAGTTGTTGAGTGCCTACTTCCCACATACAAAGTCTCAGTTACAATCCCTGGTAGCTCCTAAAAAAAAAAAAGAAAGTCAGTTGGCCCTAGATGTGAGGGTCTATTTCTGAACTCTCAATTCGATTCTGCTGCTGTATATATCCTTGTGCCTGTACCATGCTATACTGTAGCTTTGTAACAAGTTTTAAAGTCAGGAGGTGTGTGTCATCAAAACTATTGTTCTTTTCAAGATGTTTTTGACCATTTAGGGCCAAATAAATTTGTCTTTGTGCAGAATTTTCTCATCATCTCTTATGATTTGTTTAAATTCTCTCTCTCACTCAGTGCCTCTTTTTCATTAAACTTTCCATTTCTGGGACCCATTCTGTATTATAGCAGTTCAGTCTTCAGTGAGGCTTTTCTGCTTCCAGTTTCTTCCCCGTTAGGATATCCCAGCCCATGGAGCCAGATGAGGTCAATCAAGAAAGGCCTGTTTTGCATTTAAGTGGTCCTACAAACAGAGACTGGATTGAGTGTGTGCACTTCTTGCCAACAGTTCTTCCATGGTCTCCTTTTTCCCTGAGAACCCTTTTGTGTGTGGCACTCTCTGCCACCTGTGCTCCACCCTGTGGCTCTGTGGACGTGGGTCCCTGTGCCTGGATATGTGTGGGCTTTAGCTGCTTTGATTGACTCTTATTATCTGCATCCATGACAGGAGGTATCCAGATCATGCTGGCCCTGTGTGACCGAGGAGGAGTGGTCCAGAATGACAGGTCTGGGATGTAAATCTCCTACATCTTTTTGGTGTTTTTTTTTCCCCTTCAATTAGCTCAGCTTTCGTGGAATCCATCTCCAGTCTCTTTCATTCTACAGAGGTCCAGGCAAATGACATTTGCCCTTTTGTTAGTTGATTCTCATGGAAGACTTTTCCAAGGGATGTCTTATGTTGCCATGTTGATGGCACTCCTGGCATGGCATTTTGAAGACACATTTATGGCACCAACTGTGTGGCAATACATTGTAGGGCTGGAGCAATGTTCTCCAAGAGGCTGTATGTGCTCTAAATCAGAAACTACATTATGGTGCTGTGTATTAGTCAGGGTTCTCTTGGGAAACAATCAACAGGAGATATCTGTCAATAATATAAGATTTTATAAGAGTCTCTCACTTGACCATGGGGATGCACAAGTCCAGGTTCAGCAGGCAGGCTGCAAGCCAGAGGCTCTGATGAAAGTCTGATGAAAGGTCCTTGATGAGTTTCTGGGAGAAGTTGGCTGTCCAAAAATGAGCTGGGAAATTCTCTTTGAATGTTGAAATCACTTCCCCTTTTAAGGCATTCAAATGATTGTATAAGAGCATCACCCATTGCTGATGCGATCTCCCTGATTGATGCAGATGTAATCAGCCATCCATGCAGTAAACTCACTGGTGATCGAAGTCCATAAATGCTCTTGTATTACTATTAGCCCAGTGATTGCTGGACCTAACACCTGGACACAATTACCTGGCCGAGTTGACACATTAGCCTAAACATCACTCCCATAGCCAGTATTCATCAGTCCAGGAATTAAGGGGTTGAAATGGGAGTGGCACCATTCACGATTATTCCTAATGAAGCATTAGAAAATTCTTTGTATCCTGTCCCCATGTTGTTTTGCTCTGCTAGTCTACAGTTTTTAATTCCAGACAGATTCCTCAGATTCCAAACAGATTGCTCATCAGTAGTGTATAGAAACACTACTAGTTCTTGCATATTAATCTTGTGTCCTGACACTCTGCTGTACTCATCTATTAGTTGTAGTAGCTTTCCTGTAGATTTTTCAGATTTTCAGGATTTTGGGGATCATTTTTTTAATCCATTGTATTAATCCATGTCTTTTGATTTGGAGTTCAAGCCATTAATATTCAATGTTATTACTGTAAAGGCATTACTTACTTCATACATTTTATCCTTTGATTTTCTATTGTTATATTTTACTATTGTCTGTCTTTTTACCCTTTATTTTACACTTCTTATTTATCTTCATTTCTACACTCTCTTCCTAGTCTCTCACTCTAGTTTTTTCCTGTCAGGTGCCAGCATTCCCTTTAGTATCTCTTGTATTTCTGGTCTTTTGGTAACATACTTTCTCAGTTTTTGTTTGTCTGTGAAGACTTTAAACTCACCCTTATTTGTGAAGAATTCTTGGTTGGCAGTTTTTTCTCTTCCAGCACCTTAAATATATCATGCTATTGTCTTCTCACCTCCCTGGTTTCTGATGAGAAGTTGGCACTTAATTTTATTGAGGTTCTGTTGTATATTATGCTTGGCTTTTCACTTGTTGCTTTCAGAATCCTCTCTTTATCTCTGATATTTGTCATTCTGAATAGTGTCTGGGAGTAGGTCTATTCGGATTTATCCTATTTGGGGTGCATTGTACTTTTTGGATATTGTTATTTATGTCTTTCATAAGAGTTGGGAGGTTTTTTTAGTCATTAATCACTCAAATATACTCTTTATGCAGTTTTACTGAGATATATTCATATACCATGCAGTCTATCCAAAGTGTATAATCAATGGCTTTTAGTATAACCACAGTGCTGTGCATTTATCACCAGAAAAATTTTAGAACAATTTCATTACTCCAAAAAGAAAAACTCCACATCCCGTAGCAGTCACCTCTCAATGTCTCTATCTTTCCACAGTCCTCAATAACCACTAATATAATTCCATCTTTATAATTTGATTTACATTTACATTTTCTATAAATCAAGTCATACAGTATGTAGTATTTTGTGTCTGATTTCTTTCATTTACCATACTTTTTTTGCCTAATATATACATCTTTTAAAATTAGCATATATAACATTTGCTCAGTTTCAAAGCAAAATAGTCTTATATATGTAATATTAGTTATATTCATATTTCATGTGAGGTTTTACTATGTTATTCAGTTCCATGTTACATTTTTTAGCTTTCCTTTTAGTAATGTACATGGCCTTAGTCTTTCCCTTTCAAACACTGTTATACCAATATAATAGCACTGCTATTTATAAGCATTACGTTGTGCTTTAAGCTTTTCTATTGAGTTCCAAAGATTAAAAAAAAAAACAAATTTATACAAATTCTGCATAAGTTAACCCTCAGCTTTCCATTCATTAACCTCATTCTATTTTCTGGTGACCCATATTCTAGTTACTAACTCCATGAGTTTGCACAATATATTTATTTAAATATTCTTTCTGCTCTTTTTCCATTTTCTTCCCCTTCTGGGACACTGATAATGCATATGTTTGTGCATTCCATGTTGTCATTCAGTTACTTGACACCCTGTGCCATTTTTTCGATTCTTTTCTCTTTCTGCTATTCTGTCTTTTCAAGTTCAGATGTTCTGTCCTAAATATCACTAATTCTTTCTGGGTTCTTCATCTCTCTGTCCTTCTGTCCATACCATCCTTGGATCCTTGGTGTGGTACAACACTGTTCTGGTCTGTTGACCCTTAAAGTAGGTCCCTAGGACAACTTTTTGCCATTTCTCCATTGTTTAAGTGAGAGAGTTGAGCCTTGCCTGCCTATTCTGAAGCTATCTTCCCGGAATTCCCCATGTAACTTTTGAACACATATTTTAACTGGACATACTCAATTTATAGCCAAAAACTATAAATACTGATCTCTAGTTAACACTTTTGGTATTACAAGTCATATAGGATAGTAATTCTGAAACTACTTGTTCTGAATTTAGTATTACTTAAATAAGTAAATGTATCAAGGATAAAGGGAGCCAATGTTTTACTGTTTCAGAAGGGAAGATAAATATGGAAAGGGGTGATAATAAAATGAACACTGAAGTGTTAAAGTAGAATTTGAGGTATCCATATGAAGTTACATTTTTTTAATACATGGATGTATATTTAGGTTGGTGATAGATAGGTAAATGACAGATAGAGAGCTCTAGAGGTAGAAATAGATGTAGATATGTGACATATGTTTATTGCAAATATGCCAACTGAGAGAGTCTAAAAGCAAAGACAATTTGAACCCAAATCTTGCTTTCTATATATCCACTACATAAAGGAAACAGGGCTCCCAGGAAAATGACTACTTGCAGGGATGGTGGAATATATGCATTTATTACTCTGGAATATATTGCTGTGTCAGAAAAAAATAGGTAACTAAAAGAATGATGGGTACACTTCCGAAGGATAACAAGCCAGCCTGGTGATGTTCCCACTGGCAAAATTTGGGATAGTTTTATCATCAAAATAAATAATGAAAGTAACAATATAACCCATTGGGAAAAAAACAGGAATTCAAGTATTCCATATTTATATAAATGAATAAAAATATAGAAGAAAAATCTCATCCTGCTAATAAAGGTCAATGAATAAATATACAAAGACTGATGTAATGGAAAAAAATCATTATTTGGCAAACATATAGAAATAATTCAGGCAAGAATCATGAATGGAGTCTAAACTTAGCAGTTGAAAATTTATGAGGAGAGGTGACATTACTTATGATGACAAAATAGGGAGCTCCAAATATTTGTACTTCAAATGAGACAACTATTCAGCTGACTAAAACTATCAAAATCAACTTTTTCATAACTCTGGATTCTAATCAGAAATGGACAAGTACCTGAGTAGTGCTTAATGAAGAAAAAGGCAGCTAAATTTCAGTTTTCAAGAAATTCTCTGTTAGGTAACAGCCTGACTGCTAAGATTACAGAACAAAAACTTCAATGACCACAAATGACAAAGAACACGTCTTTGGAAAAAATAGCTTGGAATTATCTCTGAACAAATGGATGGCTGCATCCCACAACAAGCAAAAACAGTAAGTCTTAAGCAGGGAATAGAGTATGATCCCCATAGCTACCACATTATAATATCCAAGATGTCCAATTTCCATAAAAATTATTAGAAACACAAAGAAACAGAAAAGTATGGCCTATTCATAGAAAAGAAAAGTAATATAAAGTTCTCTGAGGAAGCCCAAGCATTTGTACACATTGGAGCTACTAGACAAAGGCTTTAAACCAGCTGCCTCAGATGTGCTCATGGAGCTAAAGGAAACCATGGACAAAGATCTCAAAAAAATATGTGAATAATATTTCAACACATAGGGACTATCAATAGAAATTATTGATAAGGATGAATAAAGATTCTGGGCAGAAAATTATGATAGTTGAAATGAAAAATTTACTAGATGTGTGTACAAAAGCAGATTTGGACTGGGATCCTCAAAAACATTAACATGACTTCTCATGATAAATCATGGAGGCCAGAAGGCAGTTGGATAGCATTTAATGTGTAGAAAGAAAAGCTCTATCAACCAATAATTCTTTATATGGCAAAACTATATTTCAAGAATGAAGGAGAAATTAAGATATTCTCAGAGAAGCAAAAAGTAAGAAGGTTCTTTGCTATTAGACCAGTCCTACAAGAAATGCTAAAGGGAGGCCTTCGAGGTAAGATGAAAGGGTACAAGATAAACTTCAGACATATGAAGAAATAAAGAACACTGTTAAAGTAATTACATAGATAAATATAAAAGTCAATATTATTGTATTTTTGGTTTTTTGCTCCTCTATTTTCCATATGATGTTAAAGGCAAATGTATATAACAATAGTTATAAATCTATTAATAGGCAGACAATGAATAAAGATGTAATTTGTGAACATAAGAACATAAAAGGTAGCACTGTATGTGAGTAGAGTTTTGTATTCTGTTGAAGCTAAATTGGCATCAGTTCAAACTACATTGTTATAAATTTAGGATTTTAATTGTAATCCCAGGTTAACTAAAAAAAAAAATTCTAAAATATATAAAAAGGATATAAGGATGGAACTAAAATGTTGCACTAGGAAAAATATGCCTGCAACACAAAAGAAATCAGTAATGGAGTAATTGAGGATCAAAAAAAGACAAAGTATATGGAAAACAAAGAGCAAAATGGCATAAGAGAATCCTTCTTTATAATAAATCACTTTAAATGTATTGGGCTCTCCAATCAAAAGCAGAGATTGGCGGAATGGATAAAATCCACGATAAAGTATATGTTGCCTACAAAAGTTTCATGCTAGATCTCAAGAAAAAATAGGTTGAAATGGAAATGGTGGACAAACATATCCCAAGCAAGAAGTAACTAAAAAAGCTGGAGTGGCTATTCTTACATCAGACAAAACAGATTTCCAGGCAATACCCATTACAAGAGACTAAGAAGGACATTACCTATTGATAAAGGGCCAATCTAGCAAGAAGATCTAACAATTATAAACATATTCACACCCAACAACAGAGCCTCAAAAATATATGGAGCATATATGAGCAGAACTGAATCAGAAACAGGCAGTTCTACAATAATAGTTGTAGATTACAATGCACCACTCTTAATAATGCGTCAAACCTTTAGACAGAATATCAGTAAGTAAACAGAAGACTTGAAAACCTTATAAACCACGTAGTCCTAAAGAGATATATATAGAACATTCTATCCAACAACAGCAGAATACAATTTCTTCTCATGGGCACATATGATATTTTCCAGTATAGACCATATGTGAAGCCACAAATATGCCATACTAAAGAAAGAATGAAATAAGGCAAAGTATCTTATCCTACCACAATAGAATGAAATTAGAAATCAAAAACAGAAAGAAAAACAGAAAATTAACAAATATATTAAATAGTACTCTCTTAATTTTACATTTCACCTTTTGAGGAGCTGTCATATTGCTTTCCACAGTGGCTGTGCTATTTTCCATCCCACCACCAATGCACTAGAGTTCCAATTTCTTTTTTTTTTTTGTTTGTTTTTTTTTGTTTTTTTTTGTTTTGCTTTGTCCAATTTCTTTCATCATCTCCAAACTCCAAAAAAGTTTCTGCTTTTTAAAATAATTGCATCCTTGTTGGTGTGAAGTGGTATTTCATTGTCGTTTTGATTTGCATTTTCCCAATGAATAATGATGTTGAGCATATTTTCATATGTTTATTGGCCACTTGTTTATCTCCTTCCAGGAAATGTCTATCCAAGTCTTTTGCCCCTTTTACAATAGAGTTGGTTGTCTTTCTTGATAATTTCTTTCAATGTACAACTATTTTTAATTTTGATGAAATTAAATTTATCTATTTTTTCTTTTCTTCCTTGTGCTTTGGTGTTATATCTAAGAATCTGAGGACAGGAAGATTTATCCCTATATTATCTTCTAAGAATTTTACAGTTTTAACTCTCATTTTTAAGTCTTGATCCATTCTGAGTTGATTTTTTTATTGTATGAGGTAAGGGTTATCTTCATTCTTCTGCATGTGGATAGCCATTTTCTCCCCCCTGCAAAACTGTTGAAGAGATGATTCTTTCCCTACTGCGACTACTTAACACTCTTGAGAAAATCATTTGGCCAAAGATGGTGTGTCTATTTTCAGATTTTGAATTCTTTGCATTAATCTGTCTGTCTTTATGCCGGTACAATACAGTTTTGATTACTGTAGCTTTGTAGTACAATTTGAAATCAGGAAGTATGAGTCCTCCTACCCTGTTCTTTTCAAGATACTTTTGGCTATTTGGGGTTGCTTGCAGTTGCATATGAATTTGAGAATCTCTTTTTCCATTTCTGCAAAAAAGACTGCTGGAATCTTGATAGGAATTGGATTGAATTCGCATATTTTGGGTAATATTGACATATTAACTTTTCCAATCTATGTATATGGGATTTCTTGCCATTTATTTAGGTCTTTCATGTCTTTCAGTAGTTTTATAGTTTTCAGTATACATGTCTTTTGTATCCTTGATTAAATTTTTCCTAGATATTTTAATTTTTTTAGATGCTAGTGTAAATGTAATATTCTTTTTAAATGTCTTCTTTGTATTGTTCATTGCTAGTGTATAGGAACACAATTGATTTCTTCATTTTGATCTTGTATGCTGCCGCATTGCTGAACTCATTTATTATCTTTAATATTTGTCTTGTGGATTCCTTTGGATTTTCT
>JAQZBX010043956.1:0-21490 GCA_029593785.1 Cabassous unicinctus
GAAGGACTTGCACACTGAAACCTAGAAAATACTGTTGCAAGAAATTAGAGAAGATGTAAGGAAATGGTGAAACATACTGTGTTCATGGATAGGAATAAATCATATTATTAAGATGTCAGTACTTATTTAATTGAGAAGTGTATATATTTATTCATCTGTGTTTACTTTTTAGTTTTCAATTATTTATATTTTCAATTATTAAATGTACAAAATAAAGTAAAAAATTATATCTACAGATTAAAAAAAAAAGATGTTAATACTACCCAAAGTGATCCATAATTTCATCATAATCCATATCAAAGTCTCAGGAGAGTTTTTAAGCAGAAATGGAAAAGGCGATCTTCATTCATATGGAATTATATTTCACCAGGACTGAGTATACCGCCTTAAGGTGTTGTATTTCTTTATTTCCATGTCTTTTGACCAGGATAGAATGAGAGATGATGAGAGAAAGCATAATATATTATATCTTTCTTCATTCCCAGAATAGTATCGTGTTTACCATACAGTATGCTGAATAAATATTTGTTGAATGACTAAGAAAATAAAACTTTGAATGAGTTGAACACATATTGTTAAGTATGGGGGAGAAAACAAACAGTGAGACAAGAGGAAATCCTGTTTAGAGAGGACAGCCACATAAATGAGAGCCAATGCCAGAGGAGACAGATCAGATACATAAGATATTTTAGTGTATACAGAAACTCTCTCCAGAGTCAGCAATAGAGAAATCATTCTAGGAAACCTTGCAATACTAGAGCCACACCTAAAGAGACATGACCTCCTTGTGGGAAGGAGCAGTCCACTGGGATAAAAGATGAACTTGGAGCTGCCTCCCAAAGGTCAAAAGTGGCACAAGTTTGCATTGTGTTTTTTTTTTCTTTCCTCCAGAACACTAATTATCTCATGGAAAAGAAACACAAAAGAATCCTTTTTAATGGTGCTCATGGGAATGAAACCCCTAAAGGTATAGAAACCCTAAATGCTTCTCCTAAACTACCTCAAGTCTACTTTACTTGTCTCTGGTGATGAGGAAACACGATTGTGGTTTCTCAAGACGTCGTGAGTATTCCATCTCCCTGCCCTTCTTGGGACCAGAGCTTCTAATTTTATCCCCCATTCAAGAAAGAATCTGCATTGGTGATTTCAGACCCTTCTTTGGTGATTTCACGGTGAGTCACAGAATCTTTACTGGTCCTGGGGGAATATTTTATGGCTTAGGGGAACCCTTTTATTGGTGTTAACTTTAGAGGTGTAACAGGGTATATATATTAAAAAAGCAAAATCATACAATGTCCTTCCTATTTATAAAGCCTGAGTGGAAGAATATAGTGGATACCCTAAAATATATTCCTTCTCCAATCTTTCTCCTCTGGCCTTAGCTCTCACTCATGGGGCTTTCTTCTCTTAGCAACATTTTTGCTTGATTCACTGCTTCTTTCTCTACAATTGTTATAGGTATCTGTTTATTAACTTTCATCATATATATCTATATCTATATCTATCTATCTATCTATCTATAAGAGAAATTCTGAACTTACAAAACAATCCTGCAAATTTTCATAATTCCCTTATAACACCCCTCCAACAACACTTTATATTGTTGTGGAAGATTTTTTACAGATTGTGTTAATAATAGGGGCTATGGATAAATATACCAAATGTATGCTATAGACCATAATAAGTAAAAATTATCTGATGGTGCTATGTCATCCATTTTTTAATTAGTCATTCAACAAACATTTATTCATCAAATACTTCATGGTAAGCACTAAATATTATTCTGGGAATAAAGACTTGATTAACACTTTGGTCCTCATATTAAAGAAATTACATCTCAATGTATTAGAAAACATAGAAAAGAATACATGTCATATCCTGATGTGACTCTGAAACCTTCCTGAAGATGATCCAAAAGTTTGGACTCAGCCTGTGGAGGTTAGAAAAGTCTTCACAAGTAGCTGGTCATTTCACTGAGCCTTGAAGGAGGAGTAACTCCAGGAGAAAGGGGTAGAAGCACGCCAAGAAGAGATGTCAGGACAGAAAGCTGGGACCAAAATAACCATAAGGTGTGGTGAGGATTTAGAAATATTTATTAATATCTGGCCAACAATGAGTGGCAGAACCTGAAAAGTGGAACATGAGCCTGGCCAGGTTGGCAGCAGCCAGATAACAGAGAGACTTGTGTTTTGCCCACAAGATGGATATTTATGTTTGAAGTTATTGGAGAGTCGGTGCATGGTTTATAGAAGGTGATGTTTATGAAAAGTCTTGCCCCGAGGAAATCTCACTCTTGGTCAATGTGAACATTGCTGTTGTCAAAACCTGACATTGATGCTGAGGGCTGAAATAGCACAGTGGATGTGGGGAAGGAGGTGTGGGGAGTGAATCTGTGTGGGGTTGAGTCATAATGTATAAAATATTCACTATTAATACTAGGCATGATGCTGGACATTTTATATTCGTTGTTTTATTTCTTTCAATTACTCTAGGATATTGGTTTCACTATTCTGATTTAATGGATGAAAAATATGAGATTTCCAGCAGTGTGATACTCTTGTTCAAGATATACAATAATGTCTGGAATGAAGCTCAGAATTTGTTGTTTCCTAAGCTTTTGCATTTCACTGATAACTTTACTTCTTAATAAACTTGATATTTTAATCAGTGTTAGATTTACAAAAAAATTCCAAAGATAGTAGAGAGAGTTTCCATCATCATGTACTTACTCTCCTCTGTTCCTGACATCACTCATCCAGAATACCCGATTATATTTTTCCCATAAATTCTTAGTCAGACCATTCTTGATTTGATAAGCTGAATAGTTTTGAGGAGTGCTGGTAACTTGTGTATATACTTGTGTATATACCTATATCAATAAATATTTCTACATGTAATCCTCCATATCTATATTAACCTACACATAAGTTCATATTGATGTGTCTAACTCTAAACCATTATCATGTAGAGCAGTCAAGCCCCCTTTTCTTGCTCATCTGTCACCTCCCACTCCACAATGAGAAACATAGTCCCCCATCTGTCATCCATTTACTTCATTGCTTGATACAGATACAGAAGCAATAGAATTGTTAACGCATACCCTGGAGGGAAACAACTTTATCAACTAGAGAACAGTATTTACGTACAGTGTTCATTGACTTCATTTTAAATACTCCATTCACATTCAATATTACTTCTTTCAGCACCTTTCCCCCATCCCTTTCAGAGAAGGCATGTCATACATTGTAAAAAAGTAATTGGCTTTTAAATATTTTGCATTCCATCCTTGGATTCCCTTAACCTTGTAAATAAGTTTTTCATTTGCATACAACAAAATTCACTCTTTGTCTTGTCAAGTTCAATGGGTTTTACAAATCCATAATGTTGTGTGTCTACAATTACAGTATTATACAGAATACTTTCACTGCTCTAAAAATTCACCTATGCTTCACCTATTCAACCCACCTCCCCTCTCCCTAAACCCTGTCAACTAGTGATCATTAATTTAGTCTCTGCTATTTTGCCTTATCCAGAAGGTCATATGGTTGATATCATACATATGTAGCATATTTGGATTAATTTCTTTCAATTAGCAGCAGTCATTTGAGATTCATCCTTTTGTAGCTGGATGGAACATTTCTTTTTATTTCTGAGTTTTATTCTTTTATAGCACAGTGTTTATTGACCTATTGAATGACTTCTTGGTTCCTTACAGATTTTGGAGATTATAAACATATGTGCTAGAAACATTCACCCATGGGTTTTATGTGGACTTTTCATATAAGCCGCTTATATACCTAAGAGCACAATTGCTGGATTGTATGTTAAAACTTTGTTTAGTTTTAAAAGAAACTGCTAAATTGTCTTCTGTATGTACCATTTTTATTCTCACTAACAATGAATGAGAGTTGTATTGCTCCACATCCTCACTGAGCAATTGTTATTGTCAGTGTTTAGGTTTTTATCTATTCTAATAAGCATGTGGTGATATAACATTGTGGTTTTAATTTTGCAATTCCCTAAAGACAAATAATTTTGAGCATCATTATGTTTATGCTTATTTGCCAATGTTATATATTGTTGGCTAGGATTCTGTTTGTATCTTTCACACAATTTTAAATTGAGTGTTTGCTTTCTTATTGTTGGGTGTTAAGAGGTCTTTATATTTTTGAATACAAATAAATTATCAGACATGTGTTTTGCAAATATTTTCCCAGAGTCTGTTGATTTTCTTTTCATTTCTTTATCAAGTCTTTCACAGAACAGCAATTTTATATTTTAATAAAGCCCAAGTTATAAATTTTCTTTTTGGATCATGTTTTGGGTATTATATCAAAGCACTCATTGCCAAACCACTGGCCCCTAGATTTATTTGTATGTTTTGTTACAAAAGTTTTATACTTTGCATCTTACTTTCAAGTGCATTATTCATATTGAGTTAATTTTTGCATAAAATTTGGTAATAGTAATTACATTCAAATGTTTTGCTACCATCATCAGTATCCATTACTTCAACTTTTTCATCACAGTGTACAATAAGTCTTGTCAAAATATTTGTGGAATAAAATAAATTCTGTTTTTTTGTTTTGTTTTGTTTTGTTTTTGTCATGTGTGCATCCCATTGCTCCAGAACCATTTGTTGAAAAAACCACATTTTCTCAATTGAATAGACTCTACTTATTTGTAAATGGTTAGTTATTCACAATAGTGTGGGTCTATTTCTTGGTTCTCAAACATTAGTTAATGTTTCTAATTCAACAATACAACTCTGTTTGAGAGTTGTGTTTTTATAGTAGTCTTGAAATCAATTTGTATGGTACTACAACTTTGTTCTTTTTCTTCAGTATTGTTTAGGCTATCTAGGTGGTATCAGGTAATACAGACCATACAAATTTAATCTTAAGTATTTTTTGTCTTTCTAGGTTTTTTGACTTTCCATATAAACTTTAGAATTAGTTTGTCAATATCCTCAAAATAACCTGCTGGCATTTAGATCTGGATTGAGTTGAATGTATTGATCAAGTTGGGAAGAAATGGCATCTTAAAAATATTGAGTCCTTGATATTGTCAAAACAAAATACCTCAAATTAATTAATTAATTATTTTAAACAATTAATTGTAGTAACTTATACACAACTCAAGATTTCACATTTTATTTATTTTCAAATGTACATTTAGGTAATATCAATTACATTCAGAATATTGTGTTATCATGACCCATATCCATTACCTAAGCTTTTTCATCACAGGTTACATAATGATTGGTCAAAATGTTTGTTGAATAAAATTAATTCTAAGAGAATTTGTAGTGGAAATTACTGCTGTGAGAAAATATTTCCAATTATGTACAAGGATGATTACTCAGCTAAAGTATCAAGGAAAATCAGGGGCATTTGTTTTTCCTGACATTTTTAGATAAAGGGCACTAGATGGATCTACCTACCTACCTACCTATTATCTATCTATCTATCTATCTATCTATCTATCTATCTATCTATCTATCTATCTATCTATAATAAGAAATCAAGAATTTAATGTATTTACATTCAGCACAATTTGCAGATCATTGTTTGTGGCTAAATTCTCATTGTTCTTGTCTCTTTTCTAGCAGTTTCCTCAGCTACATGGAACCAGAAAATCAAACACATGTTTTAGAATTTGTCCTCATGGGTCTCTCAGAAGATACAGAATTGCAACCTCTCCTCTTTGGGCTGTTCCTCTCCACGTACCTGGTCTCCTTCATGGAGAACCTGCTCATCATCCTGGCCATCATCTCAGACTTCCACCTCCACACACCCATGTACTTCTTCCTCTGTAATCTGTCTTTTTCAGATATCTGTTTTACCTCCACCACTGTTCCAAAAATGCTGCTGAACATCCAGACACAGAGCAAAACTATAAGTTATGAAATCTGCCTCAGCCAGATGTATTTTTTCATGCTTTTTGGGCAAATAGACAGCTCCCTCTAGACTGTGATTGCCTATGACTGCTTTGCAGCCATCTGTCACCCCCTGCACTACATGGTCATCATGAACTCCCGAGTCTGTGGCCTCCTGCTACTGGCATCCTGGTTATTGAGTGTTTTGTTCTTTTACATGACTTAATGGCTTTGTGATTGTCTTTTTGTACAGAGTTGGAAATTTCCCAGTTTTTTTAGAATTTATTCAGGTATTTCAAATTGCTTGCTCTGAAACCTTTTTCAATGACCTAGTGTTGTATTTTGCATCTGGATTTCTGGGTGTTATTCCACTCACTGGGATCCTTTTCCTTTACTCTAAGATTGCATACTCCATTTTGAGAATTTCAACAGCTGAGGGCAAGTATAAAGCCTTTCTACTCATGGGTCTCACCTCTCAGTAGTGTCCTTGTTTTATGGTACATGTATTGGAATGTATCTTAGCCCTGCTCTTACACAAAACTCAAGGGCTAATGAAATAGCCTTAGTGATGTTACATGGTGGTCACTCCCATTCTGAAACTCTTATCTAAAGCCTTAGAAACAAGGGCATAAAGCAAGCCTTAAAAAAGCTGAGAAACTTTCTCTCTATAAAGGGATTCTTTTTCTCAAGTTCAGAAAAATGCTCATGATTAACAGAGCTCAAACACTGAAAGGTATAAATCTAGATTCCTTATAAGTGTATAGAAAGATAATCTGTTATTTGCCTAATTTTCAGAATTCTATTTCTTTAATTTTTATATATCAAGTACACCTCTTTTTCTGTATTTTTTTTTATACCATTTGATTTCTCATTGTATTCCCTGGAATAAGTATTAAAGGCAGAAACTGCTGCCTGGATTTTCAGCAGTAAAATATTTCATACAGGTAATTCTGTATATATAAAATTATAGCAAGTTTTGTACAGATGAAGATATATACTGCAGTCACTGCCAGATGAAAGAAACCACTTGTGTTTTATGGTTTTGGTGAAAAATAATCTCATCGCAAAGGCTGTGTACCACTGCCAGGGTTTTTATTCATTGGCTCCAGAAAGAGGTCACATCCTGAACTTGAGACATCATCTGATTTGGTTTACAATAATCCACATTCCATCTCTGATATGCTCCTTTCAACTGCTCATTTCCAATCATAAATTAAGTGAGATGTAATTGACAACACAATCCTTGATTCTTCAAACATTGATGGATTCAGTGATTTCACTGATTCTACCATGATATAAGTTTGCCCTTTAAAAATTATTTTACCAGTAAAATCGATTTTCAGGAAATTTATTTTGGCACTTCCTACAATAATAGTCCACATTTACAGATCATAAAAAACAATGTGTGTATGTATTCCCCATTTCCAACTAAGTCTTTATCAACTATTAAACCCAGATAATAGGACATAACTTCAGGTTTTTATGTAGACCAACTTTGTTCCTCATGACATAGAACAAGATGAGTGCTTTATTCATCACCTGATCCAAAGACCATCAGTAAAACAGGAAAATCAGAATGCCATTTTGAGATTAGTGATTGCTCTGAGCTAATGGCCATTTAAAAATACTTTGGTTTATTATTTGTATTTACTTCACATTATTTGCAAAAGTTGTGAATTCATTCTCATTTCCTAATTTATTAACCCACATGTTCTCTGTTGTACATGTAAAAGCCCAACCTCACTCTATATTCCTTGAGTTATGATTCCAAGAAAAATCATTTATCACGTAATTCAGTCAGTTTATCAAAATCTTTCCTAGTTACTTTCTTTAGTGATTACTGCAAACAATATATTGCAAATCATTTTTCCAAGCTATACATACACAATCGTGTACATTTATCCACTGGAAATAGTATCATTGGTGTTCTCACACCCAACAACTTGATATTTCAATTTCCAGATTCCTATCCTGCAAGTCTATGCTTCAGCAATTAGTTCTTGTACCAAATATTTTAATTGTATGGCTTATTTTCTTTAAGCACAAATCTCTTTCCATAAAAAGTTCTTTAAAATTTTTGAGAAAAAACATAGCAAGCATGCACACTCATCTTATTGAAAAAGCTAGAGCTATGTCTTTCAAGTAATCAGAAGTGTAGAAAACACTGAAAACCAGGCCAGCTTGGAGTGTTGATACTTATGTTGTCATCAGTAAGACTGTACACTCAAGTAGACTGCCCTGAATTTGTTGCCTGAACAAATATGCCCACTTTCTGCAACCAGGTAGTCGGAGGCTCTTGACATAAGTATTGGTTAAATGGACACTGCACCTGCTAGTTCCCCATTCTCTGAAGGACAGGAACACAAGCCAGAAAGAGATAGAAAATTTTGCAAAGGAAAAGCCAACCCTACCGACCTCACACCGTATCATGTAGACACTATTGTGGATGTCAGTCTTACTTATACTTTGAATGTAATTAAGGAGAGAAGGTGATTGCATTTCTTTCAAAATCCTTGTAGAAACTTCCCTGTTTTCTTTCTAATATACATGGATGGTACATTGATTTTTTTTATTATTATTATTGAGGTACAGGGAGCCAGGGATTGAACCCAGGCCTTGTATATATATATTTTTGTTGTTGTTGTTTGTTTGTTTTTTCAGGAAGCACCAGAATCCAAACCCAGGACCTCTTCTGTGGGTGGTGGGTCCTCAACTGCTTGAGCCACATCTGCTCCTCATGGTATGTTGTTTCTTAAGAAAAGATTTTTAAGCACATTTTATGAGTGAGTGATAGAGACCATTTTAACTCTGCTATATTTTCCTATCTCATTTCTTCTCCATTCTCTGCATCTCGTATTTTTCTCTCAGGAAAAAAAAAAGTATTCCTCATTTTGTCAGTAAAATTTTACTCTTCTCAAGGACCATAAAATATATGGAAACAATAATGAATTACTCTGAACTGAGAATATAAATTTGATCTCATGGAAAACTAAATTTTTTCGTGAAGAATGTATAAATGACTTCAAGAAAAATCATCAGTTTGTCTTCTATTGGTGAAAATGTACATGCAGTTTAAGATTTTGTTTAAGGTAAAACTTGAAGAGAATCCTTAAAATATAAATTACAGCTAAAGAAACTTGCATAAATTAAGTGAGGGATAAATACTAGGTTACAGAAAGAATTACTAGTTTTTTCTTGGAGAAGTGAGAGTCTTGATTGCTGCCTGTAACCCTGAAATGTATGTTATATAGGAGGACAAGAATCATTTTAAGTGAGCTCTGTTCTGTTCAATTGTATTATGTTGTGTAAATAGAATAATTATTTACTGGGACTCTACCATGAGAAATTTAGAAAAGTTGAACACTGGCAATTGAAGATTAACTGTCCAGAGTGGGGGAAGTAAGAATACACACCCTCAGGTCCAGGGAACATCATTTAAACTAAGACACAGTAGAAAACAATAATAGAGGATTTACTTCCTATAATGCACCATAATAATGTAGCCAGTGTTAAAGTGAATTTACGTCACACTTATGAGCAATGATTCCTTCTTCTATTGCCAAGAGCTGAATTTCCAAGAGAAGCAAATGTTAAAGTAACAGTTTTCAATAAGGAGGTCTTGGATTTCAACATTTAGTGTCTTTCCCTAATGCCACTCTTCCAATTTCTCCTCACTTCCAGATCACTTTCTCAGAAGAATTGGAAGATCCCATGTATCTCTGAGATATATCATCCAAACTGTGGTTACATATGTGTTTAATCTCCTGGCATTTCGAGAATGAAGATATTTTGTATTTAATTATTATCCAAGGAAGAAACCACCAGTGGAACAATAAATTACTGAAATGAACCATATTTTCACTGTAGGAAGAAAATATCATGGGAGGGAATGCTTTACTGGTAATAAATGCAGGACAAGGAAAAGGTATCAAATGTAGGAAAGTCCATAGATGTAAATTTGGTTTATTTTCCAATTTCTGTTTCAGGGTGGGTGGCCCTGTGGTTTCAATTGTAGCTAATTTTCTCCCAATTCCACTACATGGAAATTTAAATTTTCATCATTGTACATTTAAGCTGTAGAGGTTCTAATAATTTCATTATTGAAATATGTTTATGCCATTTTTATAATTGCAATATTCTCTTTTATTTTTCTAAAACTCATTAAAAAGTAATGTTTCATATTCTCTGTCTGAATAATTTCAAAATCTGAAACACTTAAAGACTTTCTTCCACTGTCTACTTTCCTTCTGGCTCTTAGTCATGGTACCTTGTTTCCTAAGTGTCTATATTGATTTATTTTTATTTTAAAGATACTTAAATTACACAAATGTCACATAAAAAATATAGTGGATTCCCATATGGCCCTCTCACCACACTTCCCACATTTTCTCACATTAACCACATCCTTCATTAGTGAGGTACATTCATTGCAATTGATGAACACATTTTAGAGCATTGCCTCTATGCATGGATTTAATTTATTTTTAGTTTACACTCTCTCCCACCCAATTCTGTAGGTTATGTCAAGATATATATTGGCTTGCATCTGTCATTGCAATCCATTCAGGACAATTCTCAAGACCCAAAATGCCCCCATATTGCACCTGTTTTTCCCTTTCTCTTCCCTCAGAACTTCCAGAGTCCACTACCTCCACATTTCCTACACGTGTTTCTTCTGTCCTTCTATTTGAACCTATAAATAGTACTAGAGCTGGTATGTGAACATCCAAGAGACTTAAATCTTTTGCCTACCCATGTGTTAGCTGGGCCCTGAATCTCAACGGAGTTGCAAAACCTACTCTCCAGTTCATTGGTCTCACCCAGACAACTGGCAAGGAGATAATGATGGACAACTACCATATCAAGGAACTGAGAGAATCTGCAACTGCAAGCAAGAGAGTCCCATCCATTGGCCCCATGGGATCACAGCCCCCTTCCAATTAGAGGTGGAGTAGACATAACCATCCCCAAATCCTCACGAACTTACTGTATACTATAGACGTACTGGTACACTACTATAGATTTATTGTGATTCTAGCAATGCAAGAAATTATATCACTGATATAAGGATTTTTAAAACTGTGTTCTGTTTAATTTGTTGGGCCCATATTTCTGTGAATTCTTGGAGGTCTTAGGGGAAAAGAGATGATTCACATTTGACATTATTTTAAAATTAGCCAGCTAAAACAATTTAATGTTAAGTTTTGCACCTAGAGCCTTTAAGGCCACATACATGCTGTGATTTAAGACTGTACACTGGATTCTTATTCAGAGGATTTTTCCACCTGTAGCACAAGGATCAAGGGAATTGCATCTCTTTATGCCCTTATTTGATTAATGTGTTTATACATTGTTAACCTTTACAATGCAACTATAATTCTAAGGATCCATCTTTTATACAGAAATCTCTTACCAGAGTTTCCACTTAGGAGACTTTTTGACTTCCTTTTCATATAAAACATATTCAGTAATATAAAATCTCAAATTCTTCAGTGATGACTGTCTCCCAAAACTGCAACTGGCATTTGAACTCCACTATACATCACAGCCATTTTATTATTTATCTTGTGGCTAAATTAATTCCATCTCTTAGGCCAGATTAGGGATGAATTCAAAAGTTTCAAGAAAATTTATAGATGCAAATCCTCATATTTTAAAGAATAACAAATTAGTAGCCTATCTCCAGATTTGTGGGAAATAGCAAAAGAAGGCAAACTGAACATAAATCTAGAAGATGGAAGGAAAGAATAAAAACTTAAGTGAAGAGAAATGAAATAGAGTATAGAAAAAACCATTGAGTGCACCAATGAAATTGTCTCTTGGAAGAGATCAATAAAATAGCAAAGGTTCATTTAGATTGAAAAAGAAACAATAAAGAGAATGCAATTTACTAAAATAAAAATATAATCATGGATTTTATTAGATATTGCTGATATTAAGGGATTAAGAATGGATGCTATGGACAACTGTCTGCCAACAATCTAGGAAATCTAGGAGAAATGGACCAATTCCTAGAAATATGCAATTTATCTGAATTGACTGAAAATAAATAGATCTCAACAAAACTGTAATAATTAAAGAAATTCAATTAGTTATCAAAAACTCTGAAAACTAAAAGTCTAGGATCAGACAGCTTCCAAAATGAAATCTATGAAATATTCAAAGAGGAATTAATTACAATACTTCTCAAAACCTTCCAACTTTAGTCAAGATATATCTTCGAAACTCATTATATGAGGCTAATGTTATTGTGATACCAAAGCTACCTAAAGACATAATGAAAGAAAATCAAAGACTAATTCCTCTCATAAATATAGATGCAAAAACTATCAACAAAACTAGCATATTGAATTCAATATTAAAATATTAAAAGAATTATCTACCAAGACAAAATCAATTTATCTCAGGACACAAGGGTGTTCAACTTAAGAAAATCAATGTAATACAACACATTAACACAATGAAGAGGAAAATCACATGAAAATCTGAATTGATGCAGAAAGTGTGAATGATAAATTCCAACATCTTTTCATGATAAAAATACTTAAAAAGTAAGAATAGAAAGTAACTTCCTCAACATGATAAATAGCATATATATAAAAACACAGGCAATCTTATCCTCAGTGCTGAGAGAAAGCTACCCTCTTGAGGTCTGGAACAAGACAAGCCTGCCTGCCTTCACTACTGCTATTCAGTATTGTACTGGAAGTTAGGATATTAGACCATAAAACTAAATAAAAGGTACCCAAGTTAGAAAGGAAGAAGTAAAATCTGTTTTAAGAGATGTGATGATCCTTTACATAGAACATGAGAAAGCTTCCCCAAGAAAACTCTAGAGCTCATAAATGAATCCAGCCAAATGAAACCTATGAGATTAACATGCAAAATTTGCTGTGTTTTATGCAACAGAAAGAATATTCTTAACTGGGCAATTAATCCATTTACCATACCATCTAAAAGAATAAATTATATAGGAATATTTTAACTAAACAGGATGCACAATGAAAACTTCAAAAAAAGGCTGCAAGAAATTAGAATAGAGCTAAGTAAATGGCAAGGCATCCTTTGTTAATGATTTGGAAGAATTAATATTATTAAGATGTCTGTAGTACCCAAAGTTATCTATGGCTTCAGTGTAATTATCAACTAAGTCCTAAGAGCCTTTTTAGCAGAAATGGAAAAGCTGATCTTGATTTATATGGAAATATACTTCAGGAGTACTCCAGTACTACCTTATGGTGTTGCATTTATTTATTTGTTTGTCTCTTTCCTTATTAAGACCCTAAGCAGTATGAGCAGAAGCAAAATATCTTACTCTTCTCTTCATTCATGTTTACCATACAGTATTGCTGAATAAATATTTGTTGAATGACTGAGAAATAAATGATTGAGTGAATTGAACATATATTGTTAAGTTTGAGGGAGAATGGAGAAGCAGTGAGAGAAAAGGAAATCCCATTTAAAGAGGGAAACCCCACGTAGGAAAGCCAACTCCAGGGGAAACAGATTGGAAACATAAGATATTTTAGAGCTCCCAGAATCTCTCTCCAGCATCAGCAATAAAGAAAGCATTTTGGGAAACCTTGTAATACTAGAGTCCACACCTAAAGAGAGGTGAATTTCTCCTGGGAAGGTATGAGTTCACTGGGATTAGAGATGGGCATGGATTTCCATGACTCACTCCCAAGGGTCAAAACTGGCACAAGTTTGCACTGTGTTTTTCTTTCTTTCCTCCAGAGAACTAAATATCTTATGGAGAAGAGAGATAAAAGAATACCTCATTAAGGAGGATCATGGGAATGAAATCCCAAAAGGCATGTGTGGCAGTTTGATATTATTTATGAATTCCAAAAAGAGATTTAGATTATGTTTGTCAACTGGTCTGTTCCTTTGTGCATAATACACTTTGATTTAAATTGAAAATTTTTACATTTATTTGATTAAATCAAGATTAATCTTTGATTCGAGCATGTCATTAAGGTGACTCAGGGTGGAGGACATGCCCTCTTGATGGCCTATATAAATGGACACTTACTCAAGAAGATACACAGGAAATGATACACATAGGAGCACAGAGAGCTCCATAGATATAGAAGAGGAGAAACCTTTGTCATTTCTGTTCTGCCATGTGACAGAAAGGAGAGGGCTAAAGCCCAGGAAGAGAAATTAGCCCTATGCCAGTCTACAGCTGAGCTCAGAAGAAGCTGGGATCATGGAGTCTTAAGAGGAAAAAGGAAGGCTGAACCCTCACATAGATCAACAACCATCTTTGGTGAGAAATTACCTCTTATAGTATAGTGAATTGGACTCTTTAGGGCCTTGCAACTGCAAGCTTTTACCCCAAATAAATACCCTTTATAGAAGCCAACAGACTTCTGATACATTGGTCAGCACCCCTTTGACTGACTAATACAGCAGCATGGAAACTCTAAATGCTTCTCCTACACTTTCTCAAGTCTACTTTTCTAATCTCTATTGTGTCTTCTAGAGACTTCTGGGTGGTTTTATCTCCCTTTTCTTCCTGGGAGCAGAGCTTCCAACTCAATCCATCATTCAAGGAATAGTCTGCATTGTTGAACTCAGACCCTGCCTTGTGCAATTCTGGGTGAGTCACAGAATCTTCACAGGTGCTGGGGGAATGTGATATGGCCCCATGGACCCCTTTTATTGGTAGTAACTTTAGGGGCTTAACAGAGAAAACACATAAAAAGAGTAAAAATTACCACATCCCACAGGTTAAAAAGCTTAATTGGAGGGAGATAACATACTTGCTTCTCTGGCCTTATCTTTCACTCATTGGACTTCCATCTCTCAACAACATTTTTATTTGATTCACTGCTTCTTCTTTCTCTACAGTTTTTGGAAGAATCTGGTTCAACACATTTATCCATTTTTCTTTTAGTAATTCAGCCAACATTTACTTATCAAATACTTAATGGAAAAAATTAAATATTATTCTGGGAATGAATAAATAAGTAACACATAGCTCCTTTTACAAAGAGATTACATCTAAACAGGATAAGAGACATAGGAATGAGTATGCACATTATCCTGAGTTGGCTCTGAAATCCTGGTGAAGAGGATCTAAAATTTTGACTCATCCTGTGGAGGTTAGAGAAGGCTTCACATGGGAGCTGATGATTGTACTGAACCTTGAAGGAGGAATTGCAATAATTTCATGAGGACATGGGGATAGAAGCACACCAAAAATAGGACACAGGGACACAAATGTGTGTTCAATATAACCATAAGGTGTGGTGAGGTATTGAATATCGTTCTTAATATCTGATGAACAATGAGGGGCATGCATGAAAAGTAGAAAATGAACCAGGCCAGGTTGGCAGCAGCCAGATAACAGAGAGCCTTACATTTTGTCCACACATTGGATATTTATGTTTGAGATTTTAGGAGAGTCAATGCAGGGTTTAGAGACAGAGATGTTCATGAAAATGCTTGCCCTGTGGCAAGATCCCTCTAGGCTAATATGACTCCAGCTGTTGTCAAAATTTTGGAGAGATGATGAGGAATGAAAATAGAACAGTGGACATTGGGAAGGAGGTGTAATGAGTGAGTCTATGTGGGGTTGAATCATAATGTATAAAGTATTCACTATTAATACTAGGCACAATACCAGATATTGCATATTCATAATTTTATTTAATTATTTCAATTATTCTATGAGATCGAGTAATTTTCTAAAGCATGTAATTGTGTCTGCATTGAATCTTGGAGTTTGATGTTCCTAGGATTTTGCATTTCACTAAAAATTTAACTTCTTAATAAACAATATTTTAGAACACTGTTAGATTTACAGAAAAACTAGCAGGATGTCATAGTTAGTTTCCAAAAGCATCTCATCCCCTTTCCCCTGTTCTTAACATCTCCCACCATATTGTTATTTTTCATAAATTCTCAGTCCCTTTGTGGCTGTAACAGCTTCTCAATTCTCTTTGTTTTTGATGAACTGGATGGTTTTGAGTAGTGTAAGTCAGGTATATTGTAAAGTCTCCCTCAGTTAGAATTTTCTGATGTTCTTCTCATGATAAGACTGGGTTTATGGGTTTTTGAAGGAAGACACCAGAGATAAAGTATTATTTCATCACATTATATCCAGGGTGCATCCTATCAATGTGACTTTTCACTATTGGTGTTGACCAAGATCAACGGTGTTTCAAGGTTCCCCTAGTATAAATTTCCTCATTTCTCTGCCATTCCTCGTATCACCTTTGGAAAGAAGTCCCTAGGTAAAGCCTATAATTCAGGAGTGGGATTTTTACTCCATGGCCTTGAAAAAGCAATATCTACAGAAATTATTGATTTTTTCTGCATGAGAGATTTGTCTCTTCTTATTTATTTAATTAATAATTTATTAATATCAGGATGGACTCATAATTTGGTTTGTAATACAATACTACTTTTCTTTTTGTTTAATTTGTTCCACCTTTGGCCATGGGAGTACTTTCAGCTGTGCATTGTATCTCTTTATTATAATCTCATCATTTTGGGGTTCATTTTAGCACCTATTTACTGTTTGGTACTACAAGATGTGCTAGACACTTCTTGCATATTTCTTTTCTAGAGTCAGCAATTTCTCCAAGAAGACACTTATTGAAGAATGGGGTTAAATTCCAACGTCAGATGTGCTCCACACTACTGCTCCTTCCAGGACCCCTCTGCAGAGAGTGTCAGGAAATATATGTGTGTGCATATACTAAGCTGTGTATATACACATGTTTAGAAATATGTCTACATGCAACTCTCTGTACCTATATTCACCTACACATGACTTCATACCAATGTGTCTAACTCTAAACCATTATCATATAGAATATTCTAGCCTCTTCCCATTGCTTATCTGTAAGCTTCTACTTCACAATGAGAAAAATATTCCCTCATCTGTCAACTATCTATGAAACTTGATTCTGGTGTGTATACATGGATGTGTTAGAATTGTTAATCTATACATGGTGGAATGCTATATTATCAATTAGACTACTCTTTTTTTGCACAGATTCTTTTGATTTCATTTTACAGGCTCCATTCATATCCAATATTACTTCTTTCAACACATTTGCCCCCATCCCCACCTGTGAGGGCAAGTTATACATTTCTAAATAAATTGGATAGATTTGCAACATTTTCATTCTATCTGGGATTCCCTTGAATTGTAAATGATTTTTTTTACTTGCATACATATGGTTCACTCTGTGTTGTCAAGTTCAATGGGTTTTAACAAATGCATAATATCATGTGTCTACAATTACAGTATTACACAAAATAGATTCAGCTCTCTAAAAATTCTCTTGTGCTTCACCTATTCATCCCTCCTCCCTTCTCCTCAATTCTCTGGCAAATAATGAACATTCTGTTGTCTTATTGTTTTGCCTTATCCAGGATGTCATATAATTGATATCATACATATGGAGAATTTTAAACTAGTTTCTTTTAATGAGAAATAATCACTTAAGATTCATTCATAGCTTTTATGACTGGATGGAACATTTCTTTTTATCTCAGTAATATTCCATTTTATGGGTATAGCATAGTGAGTTTCCTTATTTACTATTGAACATCTTGGTTGCATGCAGATTTTGGAAATTACAAATACACCTGTTATAAATATTCACATGTGGATTTCTTTAATTAATTTTTATTTATTTTTAAAGAAGGTTTAGACTGCATAAATGTCACATTAAAAATATAAGGGATTCACATATGCCCAACTGCCTCCACTTCCCATGCTTTCCTCAATTAACAACATCCTTCATTAGTGTGGAACAATTGTTTCAATTGATGAACACATATTGAAGCATTGCTACTAACCATGGACTAAAGTTTACAGTATAGTTTACACTCTGCTTCACACAATTTTGTAGATTATGACAAAATATATAATGGCCTGTATACATCATTGCAGTGTCATGCAGGACAAATACAATAGCCCCAAAATGCCCCCATATTACAACTATTCTTCTCACTCCCATCCCTCCCTTTGGTGGCCACTGCCTTTATATCAATGATAAGAGTTCTTCTATTGCTAGAATAATAAGTTTATAGTACAATAATAATAAGTCTGCTTTAGTCCATTTTTCATTCCCCAATTTTGAGGATTTTTGGAATGGTGATGCCCACTCTACTTCTAATGGAGAGGGAATTTAGATTCAAATGGGGTAAATGGAGGAAGTTATTTTGCTTTCAGTTGCAGATATTCTCTGTCCCTTGGAATGGGTGTTGCCCATCATCATCTCCTTTTTAGTTGTCCTGGGTAAGTCCAATGAACTGGAGAGTAGGTGTTGCAACTCTGGTGAAATTCTTGGCTCAACTGGCACATTGAAGGCCCAAAGATTTAAGTCTCGGGGATATATATTCCTCAAGTATACTGCTAAATATAGGTTCAAATAAAGTGTCAGAAGAGTCATGTGTAGAGAACCTATAAATGAGCCTAAGTCTGTTACACTGGGAAGCATAAATTCCAAAGTAAGCCCTACTGATGGGGTGATGAATTCCTGAGCTGTCTGACCTGCTTATAGTTTCTGGATGTCTCTAGAGTCCTCAGGATCCTGGCTATTTTAAGTTACTGTTTATGGTGGCACTCAATGAGATCCTGGTGTGGCTTGCATAAATGTAACCTCTGGAATGAGCTCCTGAATCACTTTATAAATCTCTTATGCATAAAATTATTTTGTGTTTATCATTTTCCCCTTTTGGTAAAGATCTTTTTCTAGATGCATTGCTAGTTGGTACTTTGTAATAATTCCTCAGTGTCAAGGAGCTCATCCCTGGAAATCATGTCCTACACCTGGGGAAAGGTAGTACATTTATATGCTGAGTGTGGCTTAGAGAGAGAGCACATTTGAGCAACAAGTAGGCTTTTAAGAGGTAACACTTAAGCAATATATAATACTAGGCTAAGTTTCAATTTCACAGTTTCATAAATACCATGTAGCAGTTTGATATTGCTTTTGAATTCCACAAATAGTTATTGGATTATGTTTGTAATTTGGTCTGTTCCTCTGGGTACATTAGATTGTATTGGATTCAGAGGTTTCCCACTTAATTGATTAAATTATGATTAAGGCCTTGAATGGGCCATGTCGGTAGGCCTTTGCCATGGTGGGTGGGGACTTACAGAGAAAATGTCAAGGCAGCTGAGTTAGTTGGAGTTTTGATGTTGGAGTCTTGGATGCTGGAGCCCTGGGAAGTAAACACACAGGAGAAGAACACAGAGGAAGAGAGACAGCTCCATAGACATGGCAGAGGTCTTGGTAATAGAGAGAGACTGACAGTCTACAGCTGACCTTGGAGAGAACAGAGCAGCTGAACTCAGAGAGAAAGGAGCCCTGGGAGAGAGACGAGGGTTATCCCGGCCTATAGCTGATATTGGAAGAAGCTGAGACCACAGGGCCTTAAGAGGAAGAAGGCAAGCTGAACCCTTGCAGACACTGGCAGCTATCTTGCTCCAACACGTGGCAACAGACTTTGGTAGGAAAACTTACACTTCATGGCCTGTTAACTATAAGCTTCTACTTCAAGTAATTATCCTTTATAAAAGCCAACCGATTTCTGGTATTTTGAATCAACACCCCTTTGGCTGACTAATACATACTATAGGACTGGAGTAATGGTCTGTCTTTCTTCATAAGCCCTCCCTTTGTACTCTGTGGATTCTTGCTCTTCTATTAGAGAATGTAGTAGAACTCCCTGGGATGGGAATTCAATATTTTGTTGGTTATTGTATTGATATCCACCCACCAAGGTGATGCCCCATGAACACTTAAACATATTCATGTGCCATAGAGTCATGTTTCAGGTGAACCCCTACCCATGCATCCCTCCATCACTGACACCCCATAACAGTGATCCTCCCCTGTCACTGTTGTGGCAATTCTGTGATCCAAAACTTCTCTAAAAATGAAGAAAAAAATGAATGAAATAAAATTTGATAAGAAAATGAAACAATAATAATTTTAAAAATAAGCAATATTAAAAACATCTTAAAAATTGAAATAAATAATTAGACATGTGTTTCATCACTGCAATATCTGTTTTCTTGTATGTACAGAAACATTTTCTTCCATATATCCCCCTAGTGTCATATTTTTTTTTTTCATTTTATTCTCAAAGAAGATTTAGAATATGGAAAAGTCACTTGGCAAATATAAGGGATTCTCATATTACCAATGCCTGCCCCTTTTCCCCTCTTCTCCCCTATTCATAACATTTTGCATGGAGATGGTACATTTGTTACAACTGATGTACAGATATTGAAGCACTGCTACTAACCATGGTCAATTGTTTAATTATGGCTTACATTTTGGATCATACACTTTTAAAAGTTTTGATGAAATTTGTAAAGGCCTGTATCAGTTATAGTGAGATCATGTTAAACATTTCTAATGCCCTAAAAATGCCTCATGTTCCATCAGTTTTCATATGACCCATATATACCTTAGAGCACAATTGCTGGATTCTATGGTAAGACTATGTTTAGTTTTACAAGAAACTGCTAAGCTGTCTTCTGGAATCACCATTTAGTGTTCTCACTACAAATGAATGAGAGCTCATTGCTCTACATACTCACCAACAATTGGTTGTCAGTGTTTAGGTTTTTATCTATTCTAATAAGTGTGTGATGATATATCATTGAGGATTTATTCTTGCAATTCCCTAATGACAAATGATGTTAAAATACTTTTTGTGTGCTTATTCGTGAAGAGTATATCTTCTTAGGTTAGGATCATGTTCAGATCTTTGCCCATTTTTAAATTTGGCATTTGTTTTCTTATTTTGGGGTGTTAAGAGTTCTTTGTATATTTTGGATACAAATCATTTATCAGATGTATTTTGTAAATATTTTTCCAAATCTGTGATTTTCTTTTCAACCCCTTACCAATGTCTTTCACATAGCAGAAGTTTTACATTTGAATAAAGACTAACATAACTTTTCTTCTTTCATGGATCATGCTTCCAGTGTTATATCTAAAAATGCATTATGATATCATGGGCCCCTAGATTATCTTTTTGTTTTATTCTAGAAGTTTTACAATGCATTTTACTTTTAAGAAGTATGATTTATTTTGATTTAATTTTTGTAAAATGTATACAATTTGTGCCTAAGTTCCTTTTTTTGTCTGGCATGAGCACATCCTACTGTTCCAGAACTATTTGTTGAGAAGACCATACTTTCTCCATCAAATTGCCCTTGATCTCTGTGAAACATCAGCTAATCACTTTTGTGTGTGTCTATTTGCCTATTTCATCAATATGATACTGTTTAGTTATTGTGTTTTTATGATAAGTGTTGAAATCAGGTAGAATGGTTCCTACAACTTCTTCTTCTTCTTTTTTTTTTTTTGTAGATAAGCCCATGCTGCTTTTATTTTTATTTTCTTAAATATACATTTTAATTTAAAAATACTTAGATATAAAAATGTTACATAAAAAATATAAGGGATTCCCATATGCCCCACTCCCAACCCCTCCCATAATTTCCCACAATAACTACATCCTTCATTAGTGTGGTACATTTGTCATAATTGAACATATTTTGGAGCATTGCCACTAAGAGTGAATTATAGTTTAAGTTATAGTTTACACTCTCTCCCACACAAT
>JAQZBX010043957.1:0-21509 GCA_029593785.1 Cabassous unicinctus
GGAACTGCAAAGATGAGTTAGACATGGTCTTTCCCCCAAGTTGCTAGAGTCTATTTGGAGGAGACAGATTTGTGACTAAAAATCTCCCATAAACCATGATTAGTACCACAATGGGGGAAAATCAAGTGCTCTGAAAACATTAAGCAGAAAATTACCTAGTTAGGACATGCTCAGTAAGCTGTGACCTAAGTATAACAATAACAGCAGATATTCACATGGCCTTATTCTGTACCAGCCACTTACTGTTTTCAGAATTCACATGTATCAGCCTATGTCATCCAACGCTATGCAATTGATAGTGTACTCCCTATTTTTCATTTGAGGGAAGTAAGGCATGGAAGTTCAGCTGAAATGTCTATGTCCACATGACCTGAAAGGAGTAGAGCTGGGTCCAAAATGCAGGAGCTCAACTTTCTTAAACAAAATGTGTCTCTGAGACAGGAAGAGCCAGGAAAGGGGAGGGTAGAGAAAGCCTTCTATCCAGAGGAAACAGTCTGTATGAAGTCTCAGAGCAAAGGGAACTGAGAGTGATTCTGAATTGGCATTTTTGGACCAGGGCTGGAGAAACAGGTTTCAAGCAGAGTCAAATCAAAGGTTTAGGAGAAAAAAACAGTCCATCATAGGTAGTTATCAGTCCCTTCTCCCCAGTCACTCTACTTCAATTGATGGCCACTTCTTTGAGGGCAGGGAGAAGTTTCAATTCATTTTTATTATAAAATCTCTGTCTTACCTCCACCAATACCCTGCTTCAACAATTGTCATGTGTTTCCTGTTGCCATGTTTAGGGTCAAACTGGGCACATAGAACTGATTTATGTCAATGATGATGTTACACAAGACATATTGGAAGCCTTGGTGTTCATTCAGATCCTATCTGCTCTTATGAGGTTAGCCATCTGAGATCTGCCTGTAAGAGTGCAAATTTGGCTACTAACTGATGCATATTCAGGACTAAATCATACCACCCAACTCAAGAGAGGTTGGGAAATCACCTACAACTAGGAGGGATAAAAATCCTTCAAAGGTTATTCTTGGTTCATATCCACCCAGACAAGATGAAACAGTGATCTGGAATGAAGAGGCCTTTAAGCATTCAGGTAAGGATGGAAGGAAAATTGCCTGATCAATGAGAGCTGGGTTGTGAAGGGTCTGATTTCTCCTATGTCAGATTTCACCTGATTGCTCTTGGAGCTATTTCCCCATGGCCAAAGGATAGAAAATAAAGGGTTTGGAGTGAAGGGATGAAGCTCACTGAGTATTTCACTGAAGAAGTACTTCCCACCATTTGGTAGATAGTTAACAAATGAATGAATAAATGAAGGGTAGATGAGCAAACACAAAATTTTTCCTTTGAGTCTAAAGGCTTTCCAGAATAGACATAGGCAAATTATCCAATTATTAGGTTTGTAATCTTACTGTTTTTTATAGATGGAAAGGGAAGAACTCAGTAGACAACAAGAGTAGAGGGGTTAGAAGGTTCTTGCTTCATTTTTATTATATTTTCTAATTAGATTGAATGAATCTTTGGAGGAATTAAGAAAGTAAAATTGATTAGGGCATTATGGTAATGGGTGACATGATGGAGCACAGTATCCCACTTTCATTCCAGAGGTCTCTAACCTTTTGAGCTCTACTGCCCCATCCTGAGCTCAGGCACTTCTCTATCTTCTACCCACCTCTTTTAACAGCCTATAACACTATAGTCTCAATTCAGGTTCACAGTTTTAATTCCTGCTTTCCCTAAATTGATCTTCTGCTATAATTCCTTGTTTTGTACTCTTTCCCCAGCCAGTTTCTTCCCTCACTTCTTCACTTCTTCTCTGGTGCTCCCCTATGCTGCACTCCAGTGGCCCATCCTTGCTTCCTGTTCTTTATTGAGCCTCTGCTTGGCTTCTAACACCCTCCTTGGAGGTTCATCCTCTTTATCCTATGTATCTTGCTGGATTTTCACACTCCTCCCATGCCCTGCCTCCACAAAACTTATGCTTCCATTCTTTTTCTTCATCCTGCACTTTCCAATCCTTCCTTGTTATTCAGAAACATATGATACACTTAGGCTAACATCACCTTGATTCCACCAATCTTAATTGAGGCTTTTGTGTAATGGTCATCTGTGGTTTGTGGAATCAAAACTTGCAGATATGTGCATCTATTTTCTACATTTACCCTGAAGGAGATCATCTAATAAAGACATGTTAAGAGGAAATTCTATTCTGAGAAAGGTAATTTTAACTTTCTTTTTTTTATTTTGTTATGAGAGGTACAAAGAAGACTTGTAAGAGACTTATCAAAATATACAAACTATTTCTCTCTAAATATGATTCATTCTATATTAGCATTCCTTAAAAAATAGGTTAAAAAGAGGTTACCTTTTTGGGGTTCCTGTATCTTGTTTGGGGTTCCCACTTGAAATTTACATAGAAAATTACTTACATAGGAAACTTCTTTCAGAGATTCACATAATGTTACAAACGTTCAGGAATATGAGACAATTTCCATATTCCGAAGGAAAAAATTCAATTGGCCTTCAAAAAGTAAAGGCTAAAATAAAAAGAAAATTAAAATGGAAAAATCTCCAATTATAAACATAAAATCCCAGTAAGTAGTACAGCATTTCCAAAGAGTAAAAATCTTGCTATAAGATAATATTATCATTAATATAATTGTGCACGGGATATTGTCTACAGCAGTATCCCCAAAGGAGGAGGACTAAGCAATGTTATTTCACACATTTGGGCGATGATAAAAGTGGAGAAGCCTCAAAGGATGCATGAGACTAGAGTCCTGGGCTTTGTAGCTTAGGACCATGGGGCCCAGGGAGCTCACGTACATAACTGTCTCTTCTCAGAGGCTTCAAATCAAAAGGAATGTTCTGAGCAGCCTATAGCATCAAAATCAATAATTCCAAGTTTCAAGCCTCATAAAATTCCAAGGATATCATGGAGGTCTTCTTCCTCAGCTTCATCTGAGCAGACCTCAAATTCATCAAGCTATTGGTCTTCGTAGCATAAATGGGTCAGGTTTGCATGTACTACCAACGTATACATAGTAAAGGGGGTACCTGTTGAGTGGCAAGAAAAAATCACATTTTCACTGATGTGAAAAACATCCCAGTATTTCAGACTAAGCTCTCCAAAGAGATCACCACAGACTCTACCCCTCAGTTTAACCAACACCAATTTTTGGCTATTTCTTGGGTACATTCCAGGAGTTGCTGAGGCATTTATCCCTGAACCCATTGTCCAGATGAAGGAGGAAGTGAGACCCCATGCTTTGTCTATGGACTAGTTGGTCAACAGGGAGTAAGGTTTCCACTGTGTGACCTGCTACCATGTGTTCCCCTCCTTACAGGTCATCCTGGAGGATATAGTGTGGCATGAAAGAGGGATTCATCTACCACATCTTCTACAAGGAGATGCTGAAGATACAGCAGCCACCCTCAGCACTATGCCATTGCAGAACAGTGGCACCAGCAGTTGCAGCATAGATTGATGGTAGCCATGAAGAAGGAAGTAACAGAAAGGAAATAAATCTATCAACACCTGTACTATAAGTTGGAAGAACAGAAACAGGAGCTGAACAGGCTGAGGTAAGAACTGGTGGACCTGCAGAGGCAGGAGAGTTGGCTAAAGAAACTGAGAGCAACAAATCCTTTATCTCAGAGGGGGAAGCACCTTAAGATACCCTAACTTGGAAAGAGGATGGGTTCAAGCAGGGAAATGCACACCTTTCTGTGAAAATCTCCATTCAGGCTACTGTAATCCCCCTCCCATTTAAGAACTTCTACTCCATCCATTGTGATGTCACAGACACCTACCCAACTGCATGGGGATCCATAACCCCAGGAGAACTGGACTGAAGAAGTCTCTGAAAAGCTCTCACCAGCTCAGGCTAAGAGGCTAGATTAGCACAGTAGTAGATAGAAGGAGCCTCATCTGGAAGCTGAGTACTATGGCACCATGAAAATGAGGCACACTGTAAGTTGGGAAAAGAGAATTGGGATTTCATTGGAATTTGGGAGACTGGGAGAGGGTCTCAGCAAAAGCAGCTCCATGGGAATTGAGTTTCTAAAAGTAAATGTAACTAAGAAATTTTATACAGAAAATATGATTTATCTAATGTGAAGGCACAGTTTCATTTATTTATTTATTATTTTTAAAGAAGTTCTAGATTACATAAATGTTACATCAATAGTGTAAGAGATTCCCATAGAACTCACCCTGTCCCCCTCCCACACTTTTCCCCATTAACAACATCTTTCATTAGTGTGGTACATTTGTTACAATTGATGAAAACATATTGAAGTATTGCTACTTACCATAATCTATATTTTCTATTATGATTTACACTTTGCACCACACATTTTTTAGGTTTTGACAAAATGTATAATGGCCTGTATCCATCATTGTAATGTCATACAGAACAATTCCAGTGTCCCAAATATGACCTATGTTACACATATTCTTCCCTTTCATTCCCCTTAGAGATTCTGGAGACCACTGCCTTTATATCAGTGTTGCAAATTCTTCAATTACTAGAATAATAATAACTCTACTTTGGCGCAGAGTTTGCAGTCACCCCTTATGTTTGTTCCTTCTTCAATCTTGAGGAACTTGTGATGGTGATGCACACTTTAATTTTGATTGAGTGAGGATTTAGATCCCACGGGGAAGATGGCCAGAACTCGCTTGCTTACATTTGTAGATACTCTGTTTTTGGGGGTGGGCATTGTCCATCATCATCCTTTTGTCAGTTGACCTCAGTGACTCAGATGAAGTGAAGAGTAGGTGCTGGCTGCAAGTCTGCTGAGATTCATGGCTCATTGATCATATGGATGGACGAGAGATTTAAGTCTCTGGGATACATATTTAATGGGTATATTGCTAATTATAGGTTCAAATAAAGGAACATAAGAACCATGTGTAGGAAAAGTATAAATGAGTCCAATTCCAATACATTGGGGGGATAGGTTATCATATATTCCAAGGTAAGGTCAACTGACAATGTGCTGAATTCTTGGGGTTGTCTGCCCTTCCTCTAATATCCAGATGTTTCTAGAGCTCTCAGGAATCCCCCTGCTTGAGGCACTGTTACTGTGGTGGTAAGTGAAATCTCCCTAAAATTTCCATAATTGTAAACTCTGAAATGACTTCCTGAATCACTTTGAAGTCTTTTAGCCATAGAAAATCATTTTCCCCTTATGGTCAAGGTCTTTTTCCAAATGCATCACTTGGTTTGTCTTCTTTTATTAGGCACTGCCTATGTTTTTAAGAGACTCTTGCCCCTCTATTTGAGAACTTAGCAGCACTCCCTTGGATGGGAGTTCAATATTCCTTTTTCACTGTGTTGGTGTCCACTCACTGAGATAACACCCTATGACAGGATGCACACTTTCATATTCCATAGGCCCATACCTCAGGTGCATCATTTCCCACATATTCCTCCACCCCTGATGCCCTACACAAATAACCTTCCCCTGCCATATTTTCTAAAAGATCATTCCCACCATTGTAGTTTTAACTGCAGACCTACAAGTCCCCAGAGTTCACCTGTTCCTTCCTCTAACCCTCCATCAGTCCCAAGGATAGTCCAACCTAACACCTTCCACCCAGCTCACCCTCACCTTCTAGCACTGTCCACCCCACTCACATCCCTGCACCATCACTCCATGCACCGCCAAACCACCCCTTCCACCTTAGCATATATTTTGAAGGCACAACATAGTTAAAAGCAAATACATTTTAGTTAGTTACATTGTATTTTAAGTACCAGTTCATAAAAAATATATTTGCAAGCATGTCATCAGAGATTTTTCAAAATGTCAATACAAATTTGATTTATGTCTATTCTTCTGCAAGTACCATGCTTTTTTAACCACCATAGCATTTTATTAAGTTTAAAGTTCGGAAGTGTGAGTCCTTTCAATATCATTTTTATTTTTCAAAATGGTTTTGGCTATTCAGCACCCCGCACCTTCCAAGTAAATTCAATTATTGGCTTTTCCATTTCGGCAAAGAAGGCTGTTAAAATTTTGATTGGGATGGCATTGAATCTGGAAATCATTTGGAGTAGAATTGACAGCTTGGCAATGTTTACTCTTCCAATCCATGAGCATAGAATGCCTTTCCATTTATTTAGACCATTTTTTTTTTACTTCTTTTGGCAAAGTTTTATAGTTTTTCATGTTTAGGTCCTTTACATCCTTCTTTAAATTTATTCCTAGATATTTGATTTTTAGTTACAATTGTAAATGGAATTTTTTTCTTGATTTCTCCCTCAGATTGTTCTTGCTAGTGATTTTTGTTTATTGAGCTTGTAAACCACCATTTTACTGAGTTCATTTATTACTTCTAGTAGCTTTGTTGTAGATTCTTTGGAACTTTCTATATATAGGATCAAGTCATCTGCAAATAGTAAAAGTTTTACTTCTTTTCCAATTTGGAAGGCTTTTATTTCTTTTCTTGCCTAATTGCTCTTATTATTTTTATTCACAATACTGAATAACAGTGGTGACAGTGGGCATCCTTATGTTGTTCCAGATCTTGGAGGGAAAGTTTCAACCTCTTCCCATTGGGTATGATGTTACCTTGAATTTTTTCATATATGTACTTTATCATGTTGAGAAATTTTCCTTCAATCCCTAGCTTTCAGTGTGTTTTATTAAGAAAGGATGCTGTATTTTGTGACATGCCTTTTCTGCATCAGTTGAGATGATCATGTGATTTTTCTCCTTTGATTTGTTAATGTGGTGTATTACACACCACATTTTCTTGTGTTGAACCACTCTTGCATACCTGTAATAAAACCCACTTGGTGATTGTGTAAAATTCTTTTATTGTGTTGTTTGATTTGATTTGCAAGTATTCTTTTGAGGATTTTTGCATCTATGCCAATTGTTTTTGAAAATCCCACCAAATCCACTTAATTGGGAAATGACAATATCCTCAATATATGCTGCTGGGATAACAGAATATCCATAGGCAAAGAATCAAGGGAGGTCCCTGTTTCACACCATATACAGAAATTTTAACTCAAAATGCTTCAAAAACCAAAATATAAGAACCAGGATGATTATCCTACGAGAAGAAGACATAGAAAAGCATGTTCAGGACATTGTATTAGGAAATAGTTCTTAGATTACACCCAAAACACAAGCAACAAAAGAAATAATAAGCAAATGGAGCCTTCTGGAAATTAAAAACTTCTTTTGTGCATCAAAGGACATTATCATGAATGTAAAAAGAAAACCTACTCAATGGAAGATATATTTGGAAATCACATATCTGATAAGAGGCTAAGATCCAGAATATATAAAGAAATCCTACAATTCAGCAATAAAAAGACAAGAATTCAATTTAAAAATAGGCAAAATACTTTAATAGACATTTCACTAAAGAAGATATATAAATGGTCCAAAAATCACATGAAAAGACCCTCAACATCATTAGGTATTAGGGAAATACAAATCAATACCACAATGAGATAACATTTCACACCCACTAAAATAGCAACTTTTTTTTAAAAAATGGAAAATTGCAAGTGTTGGGGAGAAGATGTGGAGAAATAAGAATCATTCATTGCTGGTGGGAATGTAAATGATGCCACCGCTGTGGAAGATAGTTTGGCAATTTCTCAGAAATTTAAGCATAGAATTGCCATAGGACCCTGCAATCCCCCCTTCAGGTATATACCCAAACAATTTGAAGACAGGGCCTCAAACAGATATTTGCAAACCAATGTTCATAGCAGCATTATTCACAATTGCCCAAAGATGGAAGCAACCCAAGTGTCCATCAACCGATGAATGGATAAGTAAAATATAGTATACACGTAAAATGGAATATTACTCAGATATAAAAAAGGAATGGAATTCAGATACATTTGACAACATGGATGAATCTCGAAGACATCATGTTGAGTAAAATAAGTCAGACACAAAAGGACAAATATTGTATAATCTTACTGGTATGATATAATTAGAATAAGCAAACTTGTAGAGTAAGAATCTAGAATATAAGTTACCAGAGGCAAGGGTGGGGATACGTAATAGGGAGTTAATGCTTAAATTGTACAATGTTTTATGAGGGTTGATGGTAAGACTTTGGTAATGGATGGTGATGATGGTAGCAGAATATTGTGTAATTAACAGCACTCAACTATGTATATGAATATTGGCAACAGGATAAATTTTAGGTTGTTTTTCTGATGATAGAATAAAAAATTTAAGAAAAAAAACATAGGACTCTAACACAAACAGAGAAACCTATTGTAAATGATGGAATATAGTTAATAGTACAATTATAAAAATGTTCTTTCATAAATTGTTACAAATGCACAACAAAAATGCAAATTGTTAATAATGAGTGGTATATGGAAACTATTTTATGCATCATTTTTATGTATAACTCAAACTTCTCTTATTATAAAATCAATTTGTGAAAGATGCATTGGTTTATTTATTGACTTTCAATTCTATTCAAATAATCTGTCTATTTTTACGCCAGTGCCACAACAGTTTTGGTTACTGTATCTTTGCAGTAAAATTTGAAGTGGGGAAGTGTTAGTTCTTCAACTTTGTTCTTTTTCAAAAATTTTTGTGTAATTGGGGCACCTTGAAATTCTACATGAATTTGAGGATTGCATTTGACATTTCTACAAAAATGGCTGCTGAAAATTGGTAGGCATTGCATTGAATCTGTAGATCACTTTGTGTAATATTCACATTTTGGCATATTAACTCTTCTAGTCCATACACATGCAATATCTGGCTACTTATTTATGTCTTATTTAATGTCTTTAAACCATGTTTTTTTTTCCAGTTTTCAATGTAAAAATCTTTTATATCCTTGGTTAAACTTTTTCTTATATGTTTTATTCCTTTGATGATATTGTAAATAAAATAGTTTTCTTAATTTCCCCTTTTGAGATTTTACACAGCTACTTTGCTGAACTCATTTATTAGCTCTAATAATTTCCCTGTAGGTTTCTTTAGACTTTCTCTCTATATATAGTGATGTAATCTGTAAATAAATATGGTTTTACTTCTTCCTTTCGAATTTGCATGCCTTCATTTCTTTTTCTTCCTTAAGTGCCTTGGCTAATACGTATAGTATTATATTGAATAGCAGTGGAGAAAGTTTGCATCTTTGTCTTGTTCCTAATGTTAGGGGAAAAGCTTTCAGTATTTCACCATTGAGAATGATATTGTGGTAGGCTTTTCATAAATTGCCTTTATTGAGAAACTTTCCTTCCAGTCCTAGTGTTCTGAGTGGTCTTAACAATAAATGGTGCTGGATTTTGTCAAATACCTTTTATGCATCTATTGAGATAATGATGTTTCTTACAAATCCTTTTTCTGTTTATGTAGTTTATTACACTGATTGGTTTTCATATTTTCAGCCTCCCTTGCACCCCTGGCATAAATACCACTTGGTCATTGTGTTTAATATTTCAATATGTGATGTATTTAGTTTGCTAGTATTTTGTCAAGGAGTTTTGTTCTATATTCATAATGGAAATTGTTCTGTGATTTTCACTTCTTGTGATATATTTATTAGGCTTTGGTATCTGTAATATTGGACTCATAGAATGAATTAAGAAGTGTCCTCTTCTCTTGAATTCTTTGGGAGAGTTTGTGAAGAATTGGTGTTAATTCTTTAAACATTTAGTAGATTTCACTATTGAAGCCACTTGGTCCTGAATTTTTTTTGGTGGAAGGTTTCACCTTCACTTGTTACAAGTTGTTTTAGTTTGCAAGTTGCTGAGAGTAATGGACCAGAAATGGGTTGGTTTTTATTATGGGGATTTATTAACTTATAAGCTTACCATTCTGAGGCAATGAAAATATCCAAATCAAGACTTCATCAGGCAATGCTCTTCTCTCTGAAGACTGGCTGCCAGTGATACTGGACTCCTTCCTCTCATGACATGCACCTGATGTCTGCTGGGGCTCTCCCTCCTCCTCTGGGCTTCCTTGCTTACAGCTTCCTGCTTAGTGGCTTTCTCTCTCCTTTTGTGCCCTGTTGATTTCAGTTTCTGTCTTCCAAGGCTTTCTTTCTCAGCTTCTGAGAATTTCTCTCTGTGCCTATCTCTGTATTCATACAATTTATAAAGAATTCCAACAAGAGGATTAAGACCCCCTTGAGTCTTGCCTTACTGAAATAATTGAATAAAAAGGCCCTTAACTGAAATTACCAAATTAAATGGTCTACTTAGAATAATTTTACAACCACAGGAATGGAATTTCTCTAAGGACATGATTTTCTGGGGGCCATTCAGCATCAACTAGTCTCACAGATTTTTTGAGATTTTCTATTTCTTCTTAAGTCTATTTTGTTAATTGATGCATTTCTAGGAAATTTTCCATTTTTAAAAAATTATCTAATTTGTTGGCATACAATTGTTTATAGTAGTCTTTTTACATTTCAAAGACATTTTATTAACATATACCATTCATGCATGAACATACATAAATATAAATAAGTGTATAGTAAAAGTTTTGAACTTAAAAAAAATAAAAACATACATAACATCATACAGGGCTCCCACATATCACCCCACCACCAATACCTTTCAGGATTGTGAGATGTTTGTAACAAATTAAGAAAGAGCATTGTCAAAGTATTGCAATTAACTATAGTTAATATCTCACATTTGGTATATTTTCCCTCAATGCACTCTTTTATTATTCATAATCTACTCAGTTTATCTAAAGTGAACAATCAGTGGGATTTGGTAAAATCACTGAGTTGTGCATTCATCAGTTCAATCAATATTATAGCATTTTCCTTACTCCAAAGAAAATGAAACAAAAATAAAATCCAAAATACCTAATATCATAACCATGTATTAGTGCTACTAATTACAACTCCTATGATGTGCTTTCACCTTTTAAATTTATTTCCAAAGCTTTTCAAACATGTTTTTACCAATTCTGCACAGACTAAACCTCAGCTTTCCAGTCTATAACCATATTATTTTTTCTGATGACTTATAGTCTAGCTGTTAACTCCATGAGTTTGCTCATTATATTTAGTTCATAATAGCAAAGTCATACAATATTTGTCCTTTTGTGCCTGGTTTGCTTCTCTAAATATAATGTCCTCCAGTTTCACCCTCCTTGTCATATGTGTCACTTCATTTCTTCTTACAGTAGCTGCATAATATTCCATCATGTGTACATAGTTTGTTTATCCATTCTTCAGTTGATGGATACCTGGATTGTTTCCCTCTTTTGGCAATTGTGAATAATGTCACTATGAACATCAGTGTGCAGATGTCTGTTTGTGTCACTGCTCTCAGTTTTTCTGGGTATATACCTAGTAGTGGTATCACCAGGTCACATGGTAGGTCTATATCTAGCTTCCTTAGGAAATGCCAAACAAACTCCCACAGTAGCTGCACCATTCCACATTCCCACCAGCTGTGAATAAGTATCATATCTCTCTTCATTCTCTCAACACTTGTAGTTTTCTGTTTTGTTAATAGTGGCCATTCTAGTACGTGTGAAATGGTGTTTTATTGTAACTTTGATTTGGATTTCCCTAATAGCCAGTGATGTTGAACAAATTTTCATGTGTTTCTTCTCCATTTATACTTCTTTAGAAAAATGTGTCTTCTGGTCTTTTGCCCATTTCTTAATTGGATCATTTGTCTTTTGATTGTTGAGTTGTAGGATCTCCTTATATATCATGGATTTTAGACCCTTGTCAGACGTGTGAGTTCCCAATATTTTCTCCCATTGAGTACACTTCATTTTACCTTCTTTCCAAAGTTCTTTGAGGTGCAGAAGTATTTAATTTTGAGGAGATTTCATTTATTTGTTTTTTTCTTTTTTGCTTGTGCTATGGGTGTAATTTTTAAGAGAACTTCACCTACTGCAAGGTCTTATAAAGGTTTCCTAACATTATCTTCTATGAGTTTTATGGTTTTGGCTCTTATGTTTAGTTCTTTTATCAACTTTGAGTTGATTCCTGAATAGGGAGTGAGATAGGGGCTCTCTTTCATTCTTTTGATTATGGATACCCAGTTCTACCAGCACCATATATTTCCATCCCAGAAAAGTAGACTTGGCAGGCTTATAATCAACCAATTGACCATAGACTTGAGGGTCTATTTCTGAACTCTCAATTCAAATCCATTGACCAATGTGTCTATATTTATGCCAATACCATGCTGTTTTGACCACCGTAGCTTTATAATGCACTTCAAGTCCAGGGAGCGAGAGTCCTCCAATTTTACTCTTCTTTATAAGGATGTGTTGGGCTATTTGGAAAATTTTTTCCTTCCAAATAAATTTGTTAATTGACTTTTCTATATTTTTAAAGTAGGCTTTTAGAATTTTGATTGGTATTGCATTGAATCTATAGATTAGTTTGAATAGGTTTGACATCTTCACGATGCTTAGTCTTCCAATCCAAGAATTTGGAATGTTCTTCAATTTGTTTAGGGTCTTTTTATTCCCATTAGCATTGTTTCATAGTTTTCTGAATACAGATCTTTTACATTCTTGGTTAAATTAATTCATTGATATTTGAGAATTTTTGTTGCTATTGTAAATTGAATTTTTTTCTTGATTTCCTCCTCAGCTGGCTCATTACTCGTATACAAATTTCCTGATTTTTGAGGGTTGATCTTGTATTCTGCCACTTTTCTGAGCTCATTTATTACCTCAAGTAACTTTGTTGTAGATATTTCAGCAATTTCTAAATATATGATCCTGTCATCTGTGAACAATGAGAGCTTTATTTCCTCTTTTCCAATTTGAATGTATTTTATTACATTTTCTTGCCTAATTGTTGTAAGTAGAACTTCTAGCACAATGTTGGATAACAGTGGTGACAGTGGGCATCCTTGTCTTGTTCCTGATCTGAGGGCAAGCTTTCAAATTTTTCCCATTGAGTACTATGTTGGCTGTGGGATTTGCATATATGCCCTTTATTATGTTGACAAACTTTCTTTCTAGAATTATCTTTTGAAGTGTTTTCATTAAAGACATCGCTGGATTTTGTTAAATGCCTTTCCAGCATCAATCAAGATGACCATTTATTTTTTTCCCTTGTACTTTTTAATGCGGTATATGTCATTAATTGATTTCCTTATGTCGAAACACCCTTTTACAACAGGAATGAAACCCACTTGATTTTGGTTTATAATTGCTTTTATATGCTGTTTGATTTAATTTGGTTTGCAAGTAGTTTGAGAATTTTTGCATCTATATTCATTAGAGATACCCTTCAGTAATTTTCTTGTAGTATCTTTATCCTCATATGTTATTATGGTGATGTTGTATTCATAAAATAAGTTGGGTAATTTTCCCTCCCTTTCAATTTTTTGTAAGAAATTGACAGGATTGGTTTTAATTCTTGAAACACTTGGTGGAATTCACCTGTAAGCCATCTGGTCCTAAACTTTTTTTTTGCTGGGAGATTTTTGATGATTGATTCAATCTTTTTGCTTGTGATTGGTTTTTTGAGTTCCTGTATTTCTTATGGAGTCAATGTAGCTTGTTTGTGCATTTCTAGGAATTTGTCCATTTCATATAAGTTTTCTAATTTGTTGGCATACAGTTTCTCATTAGATCCTCTTATGATCCTTTCAATTTCTGTGGGGTCAGTCAAAAAGTCCCCCCTTTATTTCTGATTTTATTTATCTTCATCTTCTCTCTTTTTTCCTTGTTAATCTTGCTAAGAGTTTATTTTATTGATCTCCTCAAAGAACTAGCATTTTGTTTTGTTGATTTTCTCTATCTTTTGTTCTTAATTTCATTTCTTCCTGCTGTAATCCTTGCTACTTCCTTCTTTCTTCTTGCTTTGATATTGTTTTGCTATTCTTTTTCTAGTTTCTTCCATTGTTCTGCATCTCTTATCACTTTTTGGCATTTAATGTCTGTGGTGGGGGAGCAGATGTAGCTCAAGTGGTTAAGTGCCTGCTTGCCGTGTAAAAGTTGCTGGCCTCAATCCCCAGTATCTCCTAAAAACAGTAAAAAAAATAAAATAAAAATAATGTCTGTGTTGTCTGATACCAGTGTAGATACACCTGCTCTCTTTTGGTTACCATTTGCAAGAAATATCTTTTTCCAACCTATCATTTTCAAACTATTTGTATCCTTGTGGCTAAGGTGAGTATCCTGCAAATAGCATGTGGATGACTCATATTTTCCTATCTGTTCTGTCAGCCTATGTATTTTTTTAAAGATTTATTTTGTTTATTTCTCCTCCTCCTCATTGTTTGTGCTTTCTGTCTGCTCTCTGTGTCTGTTTGTTGTGTCCTCTCTGTGTCTCCTCATCTTATTATTTTTTTTTTTTTGGAGTCACTGGGAAATGAACTCAGAACCTCCCATATTGGATGGAGGCACACAATTGCTTGAGCCACCTCTACTCTCTGCTTATTGTGTCTCTTACTGTGTTTCCTCATTGTGTTTCCTTGTTGGGTCATCTTTTTGCATCAGCTAACCTCACCAGCCCATTGTGTCAGCTTACTGTCTTGCTTGTCTTCTTTTGGGGGCAGCAGGAACAGAACCTATGACCCTCCATGGGGTAGGTGGGCACCCAACTGCTTGAGCCACATCCTCTTTCCAGCCTAAGTCTTTTGATTGGGGAGTTTAATCTATAAACATTCAAAGTTATTACTGTAAAAGTGTTACTTCATCCATTTTATCCTTTGGCACTCATATGTCATATTTTTTTTTTTGTCCATATTTTAACCTTTTTGCTTATCCTTTCTGGTAGTCCTAACTTCTACGGTATCATATGTCATATCTTTTTTTTTTTTTGTCCATCTTTTAACCTTTTTGCTTACCCTTTCTGGTAGCCCTAACTTCTCCACTGTCCTCCAAGCATCTCTTTCTTGTCATTTCTTTTCTAGCTACAGAATACTCTTTAGTGTTTCCTGCAGAGTTTAATACTTGTTTATGAACTCTCTTAGTTTCTGTTTATCTCTGAAAATTTTACTCTCACAGTTTTGTGACATAAAGAAATCTTGGCTGTAAGTTTTTCTTTTTCGGAACAATAATTATATCATACCACTACCTTCTTGCCTCCATGATTCCTGGAGAGAAATCTGCACTTAGTCTTATTGGATTTGTCTTGCATGTGATGTTGTGCTTTTTCCTTGTTGCTTTTAGAATTTTCTCTTCATCTTTGGCATTTGGCATTCTGCATATTATGTTTCCTGTGGTAAGTTTATTTGGACTTATTCTAATTGGAGTAGACTGTCATTCTTGGACATGTATATTCACATCTTTCATGGAAGTGGGGAAATTATTGGCCATTATTTCCTCAAATATTCTTTCCACCCCTTTTTCTTTCTCATCTCCTTCTAAAACTCCCATAACGTGTATGTTGCTGCACTTCATGTTATCATTTAACTTCTTGGGCCCATGCTTAATTTTTTCCATACTTTTCTCTCTTTGTTTCTCTTTCTCTTCATTTTCAGTTTTTATTCCCTCTACAACACTGGTTCTTTTTTACATGAATTCAAATCTGCTCTTGTCTGTCACTATTGTATTTTTAATCTCACTTATTGCGTCTTTCTTTCCCATTAGCACTCTTATTTCTCTAGTCAAGGTTTAAATTTTTATTTGTGCTCTCTCAGAGTCTTCTTAATGTTTGTTGTTTTTTTTCTTTTCAATTTCTTTAGCCATGATTTGATTTAGGAGATTTGTATGAACCTCATTTATTAGCTGTTTCAAGTCCTGTGTCTTATCTGGAGCTTTGATTTGTTCCTTTGCCTGAGCCATATCTTCTTTTATCTTTGTGTGGCTTGTAATTTTTTTGCTGAAGTCTAGGATTCTGATTATGATGACGAGTTTACTCTGATGTACAGTTTATCTCTTGCCTTAGATTTACTGTTAAGTGGCTGGGTGCTACCACTGTTTTTTGACTTTTGGTTTAACTTGTTCTGAATATTTAGGATTGTCCCTATTTAACTGCTGAAAAAAGGCCAAGGATCTAATAATGGAGTGCAGGCCAGTTTCCAAGGGACTTAGAGAAGGTAGCAGTAAAGGCATCTGATTGACTTATTTATTTATTATTTTTCTCCTTCAAGCATTTTTCTAGTTTAGCCAGCAGATTGTGCTCTTTGGCAGACATTTTCAGTTCAGATCCCAGATGCAAGTAGGGAATGCATTCAGTATAACTCCTCAGGTGGATGGGAGGTGTAGAAGCAATGTCCTCAGTGCTGGCCAAGCCTCACAAGCAAACATTGTCAGAGACTGTTCTCCACCCTTGACTGGACACACCCACCCTGCCTCTGCCTCTTCAACAATCAGTTTGGGGCAGTAGGGATAGTGATTGAGAAGGTAAATTATCTTTAGCGCTCTGTGGATCTCCCGGCAAACAATGTCACAGTCCTACCCAGCCTGGAGGTGTGCAACACCTCTAATGCAGCAGACCAACTTTGTTGGCCAAAATCTGAATTTTCTGTAGGTGGTGTCCCTCTATCTTCCCTTTCTTGGGGAAAAGGACCCTTGCAACTCCCTCAATCTGCAGCCACTGCAGTCCACAGTTGCTGCAGTCCATAGACTGCTATTTGCTCTTCAAGTGGGGACACAGGTGTTTGCTGCTGATTTTGCAGCTCTACTCACTGAATTTTTCAGCCAGCTGACACTTTTTTCCTTCACCCCTCTCTCTTCTGGTTGGTGTCTCACCTTCTTTTGGTGTCCTGAGCCCAAGAGCAGCCCTCCAGATTGTCTCTACTGCTCCTCTAGATATTTTTTTCTGGGAGAATTCTGATCCCTCTACCTCTCTAATCCTCCATTTTCCTGGAAGTTTTATAGTATTCTGTTATAAACATTTTTACTACTATAAGGTTAGTAGCAACAGCACCATTTTTCATTCTGATTTTAGTTATTTGCTTCTTTTCTATTTTTTTCTTAGTCTAGCTAAAGGATTGTTGATTTTCTTCAGAGATCCAACATTTCTTTTTCTTTGTTCCCTCAATTGTTTTCTATTCTCTTATTTATTTATCTCTGATCTAGTCTTAATCATTTCCTTTCTTCTGCTGAATTTGGATTTAATTTGCTCTTCTTTTCCTAGTTCCTCAGAAAGCAAAGTTAGGTTATGAATTTGAATTCTTTCTTCGTTTTTATCATAGATGTCAAATCTCTAAATTTCCCTCTGATCACTGCTTTCATTATACATCATAGGTTTTGATATTGAGTTCACTTTTATTTAGCTTTAAATATTTTCTAATTCCTCTTGTAATTTATTTTTCATCACATTGATTGCTTAAGAGTGTGCTGCTTAATTTCCACATGTTTGTGAGTTTTCCAGTTTTCCTTCTGTTATCAATGTCTAGATTCATTTTATTTCAGTCAGAGGAATTACTTTGTGTGATTTAAAGTTTAATAAATTTATTAAGACTTTTCTTGTGCCCCAACATATGATCTATACTGGAGAAAGATCCAGGTGCATTTGAAAAGAATGTTTCTTCTGCTGGTTTTGGATGAAATTTCTCATATATTATCTTACATATAGTTGAATTATAGTGTTGTTCAGGTGTTTTTTTTTTCTTGTCAGTCTTCTATCTAGACATTCTATTCAAGATTTAAAATTGTGTAATGGAATTTCCAAATATTGTTAGAGAATTATTTTTCCCTTCAATTCTGTCAATGTTTGCTTCATATATTTTAGGGCCTTTTCATTAGGTGTATACATGTTTATAATTGTTAAATATTTTTGTTAAACTGACCCTTTTAAAAATTATATAAAGTAATCCCCATGGTAAGCATAAAGAGAATATCTAAAAATCTACACAAAAGGAATTGAAAAGTAATTCATAATGGCTCAATATTAGAGGTCATATAATCAAAAAGGAGGACAATAATGAAGAAAAGGAGGGACCAAAAAGTATAAGACATATAAAACAATTAACAAAATCAAAGAAGTAAGTCTTGCCTTGTCTTAATTACTTTAAATGTAAATAAATTCAATTCTGTTTTAGTGTGCCAGTCTTCTATGACAAATACCACACAATGAGTTGGCTTAAACAATGTGAACTTATTGTTTCAGTTTTAAAGGGTAGAAGACATGTTTTTTCCTGGGTTCCATAGCTTTCAGGTGCTGTCTTAACACAATCCTTGCGGTTTCTTGACCTGTATCCCAGCCTCACTTCCCGTGGCAATGTCCTCTCCTTTCTTCTCTGGGTTGTTGTTAACTTCGTATTTCTCCCCATGTCATTCTTTATTTGAGGCCTCCAGTAATCTGAATTAAGACCCACCCTCACTTATGGGCCTTTCCTTGACAAAAACTAATATCTTTATGAGGTCTCACTTGCAATGTGTTCACATCCACAGGAATACAGATTAAGATTAAGAACATGTGTAAATTGGGGTACATAATTCAACTGACCACACTTTCCAAACAAAAGGCAAAGACTGGCAGAATGGATAAAAGAACATGCCCCATAAAGTCAACTCCTCATTGGTTAATGTTTTATTATCAGAATGCAGCAATCCATTCACATTTTCAGGTTCCATTTCTTATTTGATTTCTCTTGCTATTTTCACCAAATCTGCAGTTATTTACTCCACTGAAGTCTTGAAGCCCTCAAAATCATTAATTAGGTTTGGAATCAACTTCTTCCAGAACCCTTATTAATATTTATAATTTTACCTCTTTCTTTGAAACACAAATGTTTTTTAATGGAATCTAGAATGGTGAATCTTTTCAAGAAGGTTTTCAACTTACTTTGCCTAGATCCATCTGAGGAATCACTGTCTATGGCAGCATGTTGTGTTAAAAGGTATGAAAACCTTAATCTCAATGTACACTTTCATCAGAGCTCTTGGGGGACCAAGATCATTGTCAATGTTCAGTAATAGAGTATAAGGGGATCCGGGGTATGGACCTTCCTCATTCAGCCTCCTTTTATTAGCACCCCTTTTTGTGGAATGCCAGAAGAATAGGGCACTTGGCCAGAACTTGAACATCTGCCTTGCAGGCCTATAACACTGCTTGGTGGATGAGAGGAAAGTAGGGTCCAGCCAATAAGCACCTTGTTTGCTCAGTAAATGGTACAGGTTTTGCAAATTAGCAAGGAACCTGTTGGCATGACCGGGGCATTGTGATATCCATGGGAACGTTCTCTGTTGTCCAGTTTCCATCACTAATTAGCGAGATCCCTGGACTTTACTATCAAGAGCAGGGAATCCAAGCCAGTTGTTCCTGAATTGGGACAGGGTGTGTCGGATCCTAGCCCTGCTCTATAAATTTCCTGACACAGGGGCTAGGACCCAGCTAATAGCCTTGAGGGCCTAACTCAGCAAGGCTATGTAAACAGAATCACCTGATCTCCTCCATCACTTTTCCATGTCTCTACATCTCTCCTCCCCTCTTACATGCTCAACCTTACACTCACAGTTCTGCTAGCCAATAAAAATGTATTTGAGCTCAGATTAACCTGTCCCCTAGCTAGCTTATGTGGGCACAGCTTGAACCATGATTGGGCCTGGAAACTCTGGAGCCCCAGGACAGTCCTGCCAGGCAGTAGCTCCAGTCCTCTGGATTTGGAGCAGGCCAAAATGCACAGTTGTCTCCTTCTGGAAGAGTGGCTAAAGACCAGTATTGAAGAACAGGGCTTACCTTTGGTCCAGGGGTAAATAGTAGAATGGAAAACTTACAGAGGACATGCTGTGTGTCCACCACCATCTAGACACTTTACAGATATTCTGTCATTTAATAATGACAAAATGGTGAATTTCATAATATCAGTATCACCATTTTATCAAAGAGGTTGTAGACTAAATCATTCTGTTACAGTCACACATTCAGTTCTTGGAGGAGCAGAAACATAATCCACACCAGAGACCCCAGATCTCATGATCTTCCCTAGCAGGCCCAGAAAGAGTGGAGAGGATAGCTTGGGAGATGCCACAGGAACTTTGGGGCACAGGTGATGCAGCTGGAGCAGGAAAGGAAGATTTCAGGTGATCCAGGCCCCCTTACCCCTAGGAAGGACTGCTTGGTTTCCCATAGGCCCTGGGTTTACCCAGGTGACTGGTAATGAGAGCCCTGCAATACCAGGGCTGTCTAGAAGCAAAGGGCCACAACACACCACCTGAGTCAATAAGCTGAATGGGTGCCCCACACACCTCACTGGTCATCTTACTCTTGGCACTTCCCTGGTAATGAAGTTTCTGTCTTACATTTCCTGAAAATGTACATATTCCACGATGAAAAATGACCCTTATAAGTTCCTTAGCTTTTTTCAACAGATCATGATATTTATTTTTGTAAGCCTTTTTTTCACTCTCAAAATTATATGTGAGAAACATACTTTCTTGACAAGTACCACTTAGAACAATAAAAAAGTAATGTTTCTGGGCAATGGCATGTGAGTTGCTTTTGGGCACTTTGAAAAATGACAGAAATTAAGGACACATCTCTTTTCCTTAAATACATCTACATGACTTCCTTAATTAGAGAGGAAAAGTGTGTTTAAGGTATATAAATACATGTTAGTTTGTATCCAAATTACTCAGGGTGTGTATTTTGGAGTATATGATTGATGACATTATGAACTATATAGAAAAATAGAAAGCCATCAAAATCCTGAGTTCCTGAGTGTAGTAACCACACTCCAATTAAAAACATCAATGCATTAGCTTTATCATGTATTTGGGTGGTGGAGGAACACACATCTTTAATTTGGTAAGTTAGTTATTAAGCTCAAAGTAATTATTTAATCTTATCCACAGAGAAGGTCAGGTAATAGTTTATAAGGAATTTCTCTGAGTTATATTCCATAAGTAATGGTCAAAGGGATGCTTGTTTCACCGCATTATAACAAGGTTTTATTTTTGTAATTAATTCATGGGATAAACTGCAATAAAGAAAGACATGAAAAAACTGATAAATGCACACTGACAAATTTGATGAGTGACATAAAGGAATAGTAGAGTCATAATTAAACCAATGGGGAGGGGATAAGGAAGACTAACTTGGGGTCAAATTCAGAGAATGGATATCTAAGGTATTACCATTAATATAAGAATTTAGGAAAATGAGTGTATAGTAAGAATGTTTGTAGGTAATAGAGTAGGAATGAAATCTGACATTAGTGCTCAATGTAGAGATAACATCAATCCTTTGTATTTGTGTGGTTCTGAAAGGGTGTATCAAAGATTAATCTCTGGATTTTTGAGGAGCTATTAACTACTATTGGAGACTTGAGGAAGATTATTCTGTACTTGCAGGGTGAAAATTAATTACTTCAGTTTGAGATATATTTCAGTTAAGAGGTCTGTAACACACACAAGCAGAGTTTAAAGCTTAGAAATAAAATCCAAGCAATAGTTTTGAACAGAGCACAGAAGAGTTCTGGCAAAAATGGAAGGAATTAAAGAAATGCATGAAATTTACAAGACATTATGTAACATTTAGTTTTGAGATACTTCAATAGTTTTGCTTTAAAATTTCTTCATGAGGACATTGGAAAGGAGAGACTAGAATAGATTGAAGACAGTCAAGAGTCTCAGATATTAAAAAAAAAAAAAAAAAAAAAAAAAAA
>JAQZBX010043958.1:0-21503 GCA_029593785.1 Cabassous unicinctus
CCCCCCCGTTTTTTGCTGTTTCTGTGTCCATTTGCTGGGCAACTCTCTGTGTCCATTTCCTGCCCTCTCTTCTCATCCTTCTCCTCCTGTTTTCACTGGGATTCGATCCTCAGAATCTCCGATGTGGGAGAGAGGCATCCTACCGCCTGCACCACCTTAGTTCCTGGTGTTTCGGTGCGTCTCATCTTGGCTTTCCCTTGTGTCACTCTCCTGTTACGTAATCATCCTGCTGCATGGCTTGTGGGGCCTGGTGGCGCACCCGCTCACGGAGTTCCCGTATATTTTTTATGTAAGATTTTTGTAATCTAAAATAAAGAATTAGGAGTCTTAAATTGAACCAAATTCAAACAAAATATTTTAAAAATCCAGAACTAAAGAAGCCATTCTATTTTTATCTGCGTACAAAATTTATTAAACAAAGGGCATCTTCTGACAAAGAATCACAAAACTTTGTCAGACTTAAGAGAGCCTCTAGCCCTTAGCCTCTTATCTGAAGTTTCAATTCCTTCAGCAACATCCTGTCAGCTTATTCTCAAGCAAACCCAGGAATGGGGAACTCCCTCCATCCCAAAGGAAGCCCATTTCAATTCTAAAAAGCTCAAACGTTCAAAAATTGCTTCCTTTAATTGAGTAAAAATCTAACTACACATGTTCTCAGGGGAAACACAAAAAGGTAAATTCCCATTCCCTGATGACAGTCCTTCAAGTACTTGAAGGCAGTTATCATGTCCCTGAAGAAATTTTTTTTTCTCTAAGCTAAAGAGCCAATGTTCTAGTTCTCCCATAGCTTGGTTTAGTGTTTCTCACTGTTCTAGTCACTCTCCTCTGAACACACACACCAATTATAAATGTCCTTTTTCTATTCCCTTTACATATTTTCCTCTATATGTGATGAGAACCTTACACCCTAGTTGACATAACATATTGGCGGCATGGCAGAACAGAGCAACACTTTCATCTCCTGGGCTCAATAAAATCTACTTCTATGAGAGTAAACTAATCACTCCTCCCACTCCAGTCATGTTTCCTGGGTGAACTCATTAGTTTTGGTGATTTTTAACTACCACAAATATGATTCTCTTGTGCCTAGTCCATATACCTAGCTCAGGCCTCTCACCAAGCTCCTGATACATTTAGCCTACTATCTTCTCACCATCTTTCATGGATTTCCCAGATACCTCAACCTCAGCAGGCTGAATGATAAAGTATCCATTTTTTCCTGGAAATGTGCTCCTCCTGCATTCTCCATCACAGTTAAGGACACTACCATCATCCTTGCCACACTAATTGGAATGCATCACCCAGAAGCAAATGTTAAACACATGTTCTCTCATTGTCCCTCTATAAATGTCTCTCTTATTAAGACCAAATTCAGTTAGTTCCTGCTTATCATCTCTTAACTTAGGCATGATATTTTATAGGAAATCAAGACCATGGCTGAGTCTGTAATATAAGTATAGAAAACTTGATGGTTTATGTCTACCCCATCTCCCTCCAAACACTCCAAGCCACCTCCCCTAATATAAACCTACAACACTCACTCCTCATCTCCAATACCAAACCCATTTCTTCCTGCACATCTGTGATGATCCTTTATCTTATTTCCTTTTCGAACAAAATTCTAAAATGCACTTGATTTATGCACTTAGAAGAAATCAAATCTTCTTGATCTAGTACTGATTCTTTGTTCTTTTATTCAAGACTTTCCAAAGACTTCCTTAGTTCCTTTTTACTTCATCCAAAATGAGATAACCCACTCATTCCACAAAATTAATATGTTCCTGGCTCAGAGAAACTAGAAATCTTTCACAACTAAGTTATCATCAATTCCCAGGGAGTTAGAATCCCTTTCTAATAAATATTATGGGGACTGAAATTCTGGATTGCAGAGACTCCATAACAACTATCATATGCATCACACTCATGGTGGATTCAAGGAGAAATATAAAACTGATGAAGAGATTTCTTTACAGGCCTTCTCTTGAACATGGACTTCAGAATGAGATGAACTATGTTAGAGTATTACTCATAATTCTATTCCAAAGAGAGTTCCTTAACTGCTCTAAATTTTAATTTCCTCATCTACAAAACCAGGATAATAATAGTACCTACCTCATAGGATTTTAATGAGGATTAAATGAGATTTAAAGCACTAGCACAGAGCTCAAAAAGTGTTACCTATTAGGAATACTCAGATCAGACAGCTAATTAAGCATGTAACTGGATCTCATCCTCACATCTCCCTGTCTAATATCCACACCAGCTTTAGAAATGGGTGGTCTATTTGAGATAAGATATATGGCCCAAAATTGAAATTGGCACTTGTTATAACTATCAAAAATTTTTGTGTGCTGCCTCAGCATGCATCTACCTTTGGCTAAGCCACTTGTCTCAACACTGCCCTTCGGCCTAGTTAATGAAGAGCTCTCCAGCCCTGGACAAAAAGTCTTCCAGGGCCCAAACCCATACCTGTGGCCACCACCCACACCATACATATACCTCACCTAAAACCCACAACTGGTCCCCCCAAAGTAACTAACCATCCCCACCACCTTTGTACCCTCAGTCCCTTCATCTTTTCACATGCATTTGCTTTAAACCAACCAATCCTTGACTCTCATGGGAAACTGACTAACCTCACCCCTGGTCCACAGTAAAGGCACAAGGCCACAGGTCCCTCTCCCTTTGCTTGTGTGCTCCCCACCTGCTGGTTGAGCCACCAGAGCCAATCATGCTTCCCATCGATTCCTCATGGCATTCTTCTCTCTGGGAGCTGTAAAGGATCTTTTCACATGCATTATGGCCTCGGTTTCCCATGGTGTCACATCTGACCTCCACCCAAACCCAAATTTAAAATCCAGCTTAATCAAAAAATGAGACTTTTGTTTTTCCTTTGCATGAGTGTTTCAGCTACACCTTAAAGACTCATCAAAATTGCCCAAAGAAATTGTCCAGGCAGAAACGTGATCTTGGACTGTGAAACATGGCATATGCAGTCCATATTTTATCAAACTCCTAAATGGAATGAATCTTTAATAAACATAAATTTTTTTTATGAGTTCCCTTCTTCCATCTTGGTCTCTTTAAGTAGTAATTGTCAGAAGAAAACCCTGCTGGCTCAATTTATTTTGTTCCATTTTTTTTTTTATTGTAATTGTAGTGCATTCTTTAATCTTCTCTGACATCTTCAACATTTTTCTTTTTTTTTTTTTTTTTTTTTTTTTTTGCTGTTTGATAATTCACAAAACATGTATTGAACTCCTACCTTGTGCAAGGCACTGTGATGGGTAATGGTTTAGGTGTGGCCACTGCTCTGGAAAAGTCACAGCTAAATGGGGAGAGGGGTAGAGATTGCTTAAAAAAGTAGTAAAGGTTTTAGTAGCATATCTCTCTCATTTTGGCCATTTAGGCCAAATTAATCACATTATCATTAAGGAACAGCTATCATTCTTTTTGAAGTTATCTTTAACAAACCTTAAGTAAAAATGTTGCACTCTAAAAAGACTATTGTACTGCACTATAGTTTTAGTTTAAAAACTGCATAGAAATTTAAAATGTAGCATCTGATTTAATTCGTCAACACACATTTGAACCTGTTTTGTGGAATTCACTGTGATTGGTGTAGTATTTCTTCCTTGAGGCTGCTTTGATACAAAGACAGGCTTAAAAATTACTTGTTGGTTTGAATAACACATAGTAAACCTCAACCCAGTTTTAGATAATATGAGAAAGATTCACACTTTGCACTTGAGGAAATTTCACTCTAGTGAGGGAGATGAAGACACAAATAAAAGTATAGCACAACAGGGTTACACAAGTGCTAAACTGTGGCATAATTAAAAGAGCTGTGGAAAAGGAGACTGGTGAATTTTATTTGGATAATCAAGAAAGTCTTCCTAAAAGAAATGATATTTGAAATGGGCCTCAAAGATTGAGAAGAATAGGCAGGTCAATGAAGATATAAGCTTCTAGGCAGGAGAAATTGAATAAATATAAGCCCATAATCTTGAAAGTATTTGGGACTAGTGGGTGGAGTATTGGAAGACTACCCCCTTATAGGAACCCAGATCTTAGAGCCTAATACAATAGACCTATATTCCATTCATCTTTGTGTATGTGAAACCTCAGGTACACAAAGATATCTGCCACTGCCCCACAGTAAATGGTAAAGGGAAGGAAAAATGGCTAGAGAAGGAAGGAAGGTAAGAGGGAGAGAATGAGGTATATAAGGCATATGCATCAATCAGAGCAGATGTCTTGGAGGTATGTACTTTGAATCCTGGCTCAAACAAACTAACTTTAAAAAGAAGAAGAAATAGAAGAGTAGGAAAAAATACGAGTATCTGAGAAATATGAACACTATATGATGATTTTTAAGGAATTGTTACTTTTATGTGATAATGCTTTATGGTTATGTTTTAAAGTTCTTATAGAGATGCCTACTGAAATATCATCAAAATGAAATGATATAATATTGGGTAATATTTTTTAAAAATCCAATGGTGGAGGGCAGAAAGTGAATGGGAATATTAATGAAACTATATTGGCCATGTATTAGTAACTGTTGAAGATGGGTGATGGATACATGGAGATTCACAGTGTATTTTCTCTACTTAAGTTTGAAAAATTCTATAGCAAATGTTAACAACACAAAAGGAATAAGTGCCTTTAGAAAACATTTGATATTTTTAAAAAATTGACAAAAAGGTGCATCACTATGGAAAATTAGCTTATATAAATGTTGCTGGCAAACTTTATTCCTATTTGTAGTATTTTATTTTTTGTAAGAACACCTTCATGACTTGTTTACATAATTAAAATTTAATTCTAGAAAATAAAATACCCAATCTGAAGATAATTGTCATGTCAGCTTTTCTCCAAAATTTTTCCTCTACCTTCTTTACATATATTTAAATTTATGGACAATTAAGTTATGTTTTGGCCAACATCAAGAACATTTTCTTAATAAATAGTTATTCAAAACCTCCTACATGCCAAGGGTCTGCACAATATATGAATAAGACATAGCTCTGATCCTCAAGGAATACATTATGCAGTGGAAGAACATAAGTGTCTACTAGTCAATTACAGATTTCGTTATTTTGATGGCTAGTTTGAGTCTCCCCCTACATTTTATGGCTATCTCCTGAAAAGACAGTATTAATAGAGATTAGTTATCAGAATCAAATGATTGGCATCTTTTAGTGAAATCCATGGATAGCAGTCAGTCAACCAAATGTCTAAAGAAACTCCTGAAAGCATGTGTATGGGAAATAACAATCTATAAAGTATAGCAAGATATGACCATTACAGGGATATTTTTGGAATCATTTATGATTTTTCTTAGGTTGCTTTTGTGAAAGGTGATATTTTAGGTCTGACTTACTCAAATAACATGATAGAAGGACAGAAAAATTAAACACTGATGAATACTTCTTTCTTAATTTAATTTAGACAGATTTGAAAAGTGTTCTGAGTTCAAATATGTTGAGGAAAACGATCACATTCTTTCCAAAATAAAGAATTAAAATAAAGCCTATCAATGTCCTATTGTTGCCGTGGTCCCAGATCCTACATACACAATTACAGAATTTAATAGTATGTCTTGGCTTCCTGGTTGCGCTCATGCATTGTCTCTCTCTCTTCCCATAGCAGAAAATAAACTAGGATATTTTAGGTAAAAAAAAAAAATGTCCTTCAGCTTGTTAATTTTGAGGCACCACAATTCAGAGTGATTCACTGCAGCCATGAATAAGGAATGTCACTGAAATAGTGAGATGGTCTGAACCACTTTAGAAATTAATGGACTAACTGTGATATACTGGCTCCTCTTTCATGCATCTATAATTGGAGTGCCAATTTATTTCCAATCATTTCAAGCACTGTAATTATAGAGCATCATCATTGCCTGTTTAACATTCATATGGGAAACTGTCACTTGAATGCTGGCCAGGGACCAATATTTTGCAACTGAGATGCATGGACAAAATATGAAGAAATATAAAAAGGCCTGGGTTTGTTTTTCAAGACCTGAGCTTTGGCCAAGGTGGGCAGAATTAAATGAGGTAGTAGAGCTGCTACTAGATTTTCAACTCATAAACGTTTCTTTTAAATATACCATCATTCAATACATAGAGAAAAGAAAAACAAAGAATGATGACAGACAATTGTTGTTATCCTGATTCAATGATATTTCAGTAGGCATTCCTTGAGCATCTACTCTATGCCAGGTCTTCTGCTAGACACTGGAGATACTGAAATAAAAATTAATATAAAGACAGTGGTCACCAGAGGTTTTGAAGGGAGGGAGAGGGAACAATAGGTGTAACATGGGGCATTTCTGAGACACTGGAATCATTCTGCAAGATATTACAATGACAGATACCGGCCATTACACATTTTGTCAAAACCTATAAAATTGTATGATGCAAAGTGTAAAACATAATGTAAACTATAGTGCATGGTTAGTAGCAATGTTTCAATGTGTGTTCATCAAATGTAACAAATGCACCACACTAATGAAAGATGTTGTTAGTGTGGGAAAGTGTGGGAAGGGGAGGGCGTGGGGTATATGGGAATCCCCTATACTTTTGATGTGATGTTGATATAATCTAAAGTGCCTTTAAAAATAAAGAAAGAAAATTATATAAAAAAGAAGCAACACTCCACACATATATTCAGAGCAATGTTAATGTAGTGAGAGGTGGTTATATATTGCACACCAGAAAGTTGTTCTTAAAATTGCTATCTACTGAATACTGTTTACATTTCAAATTGACTGATGAAAAGGCATAGACTGCATAAAAGGAGAATTTACTAAAATTTTCTCATAATTCTGGAAACTAAAAATAGCCTGTGTATTAGTGAGCCAAAGGGGTGCTGATGCAAAGTACCAGAGTTCTGTTGGCTTTTATAAAGGGTATTTATTTGGGGTAGAATCTTACAGTCACAAGACCCTAAAGAGTCCAACTCAAAGTATCATAAGAGGTACTTTCTCACCCAAAATCTGTTGCCACGTGTTGAAGCAAGATAGTGGGCAAAGTCTGCAAGAGTTCAGTTTTCCTTCTTTCTCTTAAGGCTCCATGGCCCCTGCTTCTTCTATTCTCAGCTGTAGGCTGGGATAAGGCTTGTCTCTCTCCAGGGCTCTTTTCTTTCTGGGCTCAGCTGCTCAGGTCTCTTCACAAGGTCAGCTGTAGACTATCAGGCTCATCTCTCTTCCCGGGGCCTCTGCCATATCTAATGAGCTGTCTCTCTTCCTGTGTTCTTCTTCTCTGCATATTTACTTTCATGTGAGCATCTGTTTTATCCCCATGGGGACTGGGACTCAATGCAGAGTTGCACTCTAATGACATGGTTGGATCAGAGCATTATTAATCTTAACATAATTTAATCAGATGTCTCAGTTGAATCTAATACAGTCAAAGGGTTATCATGCCAGAGGAACTAATCTGTTTACAGACATAATTTATATTTCTTTTTGGAATTCATAAATAATATCAAACTTCTACAACCTGAAACTTCAGGTTTAAATAAGTTTATAACCAGAGAAATATTTAATCCTAAATATGAACACTAATGAAGACTTAAGTGTCCCACCCCCTTAGCTGCTCCCTTAACATACATTATCTTTACTTCACATGACTCTAAAGCAAAGCAAGGAATGTAAGCGCCTCAATCCCAGTCACAACACCTGACTCATATTAGGGACTCATTAATTATTTGTCCAAAAACTGAATTAATAAATGCATGAGTGAAATTCCCTTTTGAAACAACATTCACATTCATCAGTATCTTTCCATTCCATTGTTACCACTTAGACAAGACCATCAGCCTAACTGACCTCGCTTCTCTACCTACACCCTAGTGAAGGATTAGTCTTTCCAAAACATGTTTATGCCAGCCACATAAACCTTCTCCAAAGATTTTGATGATTTCCTATTGTGTGGAAAATAAAACGCCACCTCCTTAGTCTGGTATTCAGGACTCTTCACCACTCATTTGTGATTTGTCTCTGTAACTACCACTTACTCCTGCTATTGTGGAATGAATGTTATTCTGTGAAAAGAAATTAATAATAATTGTGAGGTTTGATGCAATGAGTTATGGTACTCGCAAAATTTGAATTCCAATTCAACAAATATTGATACCAACTTAAGTACCATATTTTGATACTCATTTTGAAAATTATAATGATGGAAGTTTTTAATGGATGCATAAAATGATAAGTACTTTAACAGTTAGTTAGAAAAATATTTAGATGCTTATAAATCAATAATGAAAGAGAAAGTTTATGAGAAATTATGAAAGGTTGCCAGAGGATAGGAACCGTAAGGAAAAAATAATAATTTCAACAAAACTGCATATCCAAAACTCTCATCCCCCCCCTAGGAACAGCAAGATTGACTAACTAGGCATCGTGGACCCAATCATGGCAACCGTGGAGAGAGTGCACTTTTCTTTTGAACTCAATTGGTAAACATCAATCTATATGAGCTATTCAAAGCTGAGTCATAGCAATGGCTAGGGTAGTGGTAGATTTACATGAGCAATTGAAACAGTAATTGTTGATATCAATTTATATGAAGAATTTTATGATTACTATAAGTAAAGTACAGTGACAATTATGAAATATGATTAATATAAGTAATTCTGTAATTTCACTTATACTAATCTATTAATTAGAAAAGAATGACTGAAGCTATAAATTTGCTATGGGGAAAAAGGGGAAAGGAAACTGATAACTATTTAGCTTCCAGTATGTGCCCCCAACTCTGCTGGCTGCTTTACATACTTCTTTTACTTTATCCTCACAAGATTCCTAAAATCAATATTATTATCAGTGATGAGTTAAAAAGCTCAGAAAGTCTAAAAACCAGCCCAAGGACAATCAGATAGTAGGTTCAGAGCTGGGATTTGAATTTCTCAGACTCAAAAGTTACATGTCTATCCTTTCACTAAACATTGGCTGGAGAAAAAATGGTGGACAACTGACTAAAGAAGATATGAAATGAAATTTGGCCTTCTCAAAATCTCATGCAACAGCAAGCTTGAGAAAAAAATAAAGTATTTTATAGAGAGGAGCCTTGAAAAAGTCACTTCTTATGGGTCCTGTAACCTCGGAAACTACCACTGAAGTTTCCAATTTTTCAACTGTTACAAAAATTGGCCCCTCTATGATTTTTTTGGGGGGTGGTGGTGGTGAGGAGTGATACCAAATTACTTTATTTGCAGGAATAGTACAAATGAAAGAACTTGGTTAATATTGCTACAACTTATAGAAAAGGTAAAGCTAAACCTAACATGCGTGCACTGCCATGCTGACTGTAGCAATTTGATATTATTTATGAATCCCAAAAATAGATATTGGATTATGTTTGTAAACTGGTCTGTTCCTCTGGGTGTATTAGATTGTATTGGATTCAGGTTTCACTTTTACTTGATTAAATTATGATTAAGGCTTTGATTGGGCCACATCAGTAGGACGTTGAGTTCCCATCCCCTTGGTGGGCGGGGACTCACAGAGAAAACTACAGGGCAGAGGAGGGAGTTTTGGATGCTGGAACCCCAGGAAGTAAATACACAGAGAAGCAGATACGTGAAGGCTCCAATAGACATGGCAGAGGCCCCGGGAAGAGAGATGAGCCTTTCACCTGACAGTTTACAGCTGGCCTTGTGGAGAGAGCAGAGCAGCTGAGCCCAGAGAGAAATGAGCTCCTGGAGAGAGATGAGACTTATCCCAGCCTAGGGCTGAGATTGGAAGAAGCTGAGACCATGGACCCTTAAGAGGAAGAGGAAGGCTCAACCCTTGCAGACGTCGGCAGCCAACACGTGGCAACAGACTTTGGTGAGGGAAGTAACTTATGCTTTATGGCCTGGTAACTGTAGGCTTTTACCCCAGATAAATACCCTTTGTGAGACCCAACAGATTTCTGGTACTTTGCATCAGCACCCCTTTGGTTGACTAATACCCTGACTGTGGAAGTCACCCACGTGGCTATGAGGAAACCAGTCTAAGGCTTATCTCCTGTCATTACTGTTTCCCAGGATGTACTTGTCAGAGATACCCTGGCAAGGCAGATTCTGGGGTCTCCATCTGGGCTAGTTGGTTACTTAGTCACCCAATTCTTTGATGGATTTGACCTGCTCATTCAGGTAATGTGCCCCAGTGAAGTCTCACAAGTGTGGGTCATTTTTGTCAGTGGCCAGTTTGTGCCCTTCTGGTAGTGACTGATTCACCCTTTTCTCAACTGTAATGCACACTCCATTGCACCCAGCCTACTCTCCCAGATATTACATTCAGGTTTCTTGATATACTGAAAGAGGACTTGCCCACCTCCTTGGGTCTGCAGCTTTGTAAGTTTCTCAGCATGTTTCCATTCCTCATGAGACTAGAAAAGAAAATATTTGGCAAAGTTCATCAAGGTCAAAGTTGTAAGACATGAACAGGTAGACATAAGAGGCATAGAGCTTCAGGTTGATCTGGCGGTTGATGGCAGCCTCCACGTCCTGGTTGTGTTCTGGTGCACCTGCCTTGGGCACATAGTCGTCATGAAAGATTGAAAGCAGGCAAGGGCAGAGGCAGTGGAAACAGTGGCAGGGCTCTGGAGGAGAGCCTGGAGCCTTGGCTCTGCTCCAGAGGTTCTGCTTGGCCTTTTCTTTTTTCTTTTCTTTTCTTTTCTTTTCTTTAAAGAATCATAAATCTTACTGTTTCTTTTACATCATTTGGCACATATCCAAGACATATTAGAAAATTAGAAATCATACATTACTTAATAAAAAAAAATAATCAGCTCCTCCCTTCTGTATAGACACAAGTCCATGGACAAAGACACAAGGACATGCACAAAGCCTTTTTCCTATTACAAAGTTATTTGAAAATGTACTCAGGAGAAACTCATGTTAGTTGCTTTAGATCAATTAATAACATAAAAAAGTATACTCTATAGAAATTTATAAAAAGCAGGGGTCTAAGCACCAAGTTCAGTTCAAGCACTGTTGAAGCAGGAAACCCTGGCCACTCTCTGCAAAGACGTATGGTCACTTTCTATGAATTTTGGTAAATGCAAACTGTCACTGCAGAAGGGGCAATTCTGTGATTGTATGTGGACATAAGATGCACCTGTGGATGAAAAATAAATAAAAAGCAACTGCTGAAAATCAGGATTTTGAATACATTTGTCCTTTAGTGCAAACCCTCTTCTTTAAGGTATAGCATTCCTGCAAATAATGTTGGGTTTCTACTTGGCACATACATGCCAGATGTTCTAAGTTCCTAAGACAGAAGAACTGATACAGCAGAGAGTATCTTTGGGCACAAAGATGGACTTGGGTAAAAAAAAAAAGAAAGAAACAAAAGAAAAGAAATTAGTAGTTATGTGGCAGTTTGAGATTATTTTATGAACCCTAAAAAGAGAAAGATTATGTTTTTAAGCTAATCTATTCCTGTGGGTATGATAACATTTGATTGCATTAAGTTCAGTTGAGGGCCCTTTGATAAGATTACTTGATAAGCTTGATTTAGGACTTTTGATTGGACTACCTCAGTGAGGTGTGACTCCTTTTGCTGGGTCTCACATAAACAGATACACTAAGAGATAAGCACACAGACACAGGAAAAGGAAGCCGCTATGTTTGATCCTACCATATAAGACAGAGGACTAGAGGATCGCCTAATCACGAAGCCCCAAGAGGCTGGGCCCTGCTATATGCCTGATAGCTCACAGCTGAATCGGGAAGAAGGCAGAAAACCCGAGACTGATATAGGAGGCCCAGAAAGAGACAAGCCCTATGCCCAAGGTTGTCCTCAGTTGAGCTCAAACTTCGGAAGAGATCGGTGGCCAACTTGCTTCAACACGTGGCAGCTGGCTTTGGTGAGAAAGTATCTCTGATGGGGCATTGGTATGGATTTTTTGCAGCCTTGGAACTGTAAATATTTACCTGAAGTAAATCCCCGTTATAAAAGCCAACCCATCTTTGGTACTTTGCATCAGCAGCCCTTTGGCAAACTAAAAGAAGTTACTTATGTAAAAATAAAGTATTAAAACATAATTATTCCTGTGTTCACAAGAAAAAAATCTCCTGGAAACAGTTCTTATTTTTTTTAATTAACATAGTATTAGGAGACAGGGAATAGCATTAGGTGATATTCCACTAAGATATCCATTATGTCTCTAGTCCTATATTGTTAACCTGATGAAATACCCTGGATGATAATATGAGAGGATGAATAAATAAATTACCATATTTAAAGTACTAGTTAATATATTTATATCTAAATGGATTACAAAGTTGTCTGTTTTGTTCTATGCTAGTCAATTTTTCTTTACCAAATTGAATACAATATCAGAAGATAAGATTATCATATCAAATTAGGAAGATGCTTCTGAGGACAATAGAATCAAACATCTCAACAGCCTTGTAAGATGAGTCAAATTATGATGTTGAAATTTAATGAAGATAAATCTAAACGATCCACTGAGCCTCTAAAAATCAAATATATAAATACATGATGATTAAGATATTAAATAATTGGCAATTATCGATAAACTACCTAGATATTTTAGCTGACAGTAAGCTTAATATGAGTTGATATTGTGACATCAAAACACCTAATTTAATCTTAGACTACAGTGGTAGAAGTGCAGTATCCACATAAAGAGTTGACAGCCCCAGTTTGTTTTGTGCTGACCACATATGAAGTGTTGTTTCCTTTTATGGATAAAATAGTAAGTGAGACACATTGAAAAATATATTTATATGGATAAAACAACATCTGGAAACAAGATCCAAACAAAAATGATTGAAGAAGGCCTATGAAAAATATTAAAGCTATTCTCACTTATTAGAAAGACCACAATATAGAAGCCAGGATACCCAGTAGTAGAGAGCAGACCTAGGACCCAAGCTGGAAAAGAGAACACATTTCATTGAGTTCCCAGGCACCAGCACAGCTGGACAACCCCAGGTTTCCCTCAACTGGGCAGGGCCTGCCCTAGTAAACTGACCCAACTGGGAAGAACAGTCAAGAATAAACCCTTTCGCAAGCTGTTGGGTATTGAATCATGCCCCCAACAAAAAGGCATGTTGAAGTCCCAACCCCTGGTCCTTTGGGTGTGAACTCATTTTAAATAGAACTTTTGAAGATGTTATTACAGTTTGCCCAAACTGAATGACAGTGGGCCTTAATTCAAAATGGCTGAAGTCTTTATAAGTGAAGGAAATTGGACACAGAAGAAGCCTCGGTGAGCAGTCAGAAGCTAGGAGTCAACAGAAACCTGAAGAGACTGCGATTTGCATTGCCATGTGATGGAGTAGCAAAGGGACCCAAAGACTGCTGGCCAGTCAGAAGATACTGACCTTGGGATGAAGCAAGGCTTCTATCTGAAACCATGGAACCAATGAATTCCTTTTGTCAAAAAAATCCATGGTATGGTATTTGTTTTAGCAACTTGGAAACTAGGACACAGGCAGTCATGAAATTCCTGCATTCTATAGCCTTTTTACTTTGCTCTCAAGCCTATTCCAAGATACCAGCTTCTTAGTACCACATCTTGGGAAATTTCAGCTGCTTTTCTTTTCATCTCGCTGGAGTGTACGGTATTCTGCTTATCTGCTTGCAGTTTCACCCACTGATACATTTTCCTCAGCCATTGCTACTCAAACCTCCTAAACCATATTGGACTCACCATGGCAAACACAAGACTTCTCTGAAAAACTTTTCAGTCTCCCTATATCCAGTAAAGTGGGATACCAGCCACCAGGTTTTATATTCTCTTCAAACCTATTTGAGAATTTTTATCCAATTTCCCCAATCCTTTGCCAATGTTTTCAAACTGAGGGCAAATCCCCCTAATATTTTCTTCCTTTCCCACTCCACCCCATCTCCTCCTCTACACACCAGAAAAGTTATCTACTTCCTATGTTACAGGAAAATACCTTGTGTAAAAACTTTCCCTTTCTTGATCTATGCTTTTTTGTAAAAATAAAAAACAAAGAACTTTTGTGCTCCAGAATTCCAGACTTGGTTTTTCATGTATAAGCCTCAAAATTTTAAGAAAGGAAAAAAATTTTTTCTCTCTTTCTATCAATAAAGGAAAATAAAACAGACAAATGAAAAAAAGAAAAGAAAAACAAACTTTGATTTTGTCTATTTTCTCACTAGGGATTTTTAAAACTCAAATCAAAGCAACGACACCTCATTCTTCATTGTGTTCTGTCTTTGCAGTAAACCAACTGAGTCAATGATTCAACGAGTGAGTACTTCAATGATTCAATAATCACTGGGTGGATTGATTCAATGAATGGGTGAGTGATATGAAAAGTAGGAACTAGAGATTTTTAGAAATATTGGATGAATAATTTTATCATGTAGAGGTGTTGAATTCTATTAAATGCCTTTTTCTACATATACTGAGATGATCACAAGGCTTTTGTCCTCTATATAAACATGTTAAATTAAATTAACTCATTTTTGAAGTGTTAAGCCAAGTTTACATTCCTGAGATAAATCCTAGTTGGTCATGATGCATTATATTTTTTATGTATCACTGGTCTTAATTTATTATTCAGTTTAGGATATTTGTCTTCATGTTCTTTATTTTTAATTCTCCCAATAGCAATGTTAGTCTGGTTTCGTTATTCCTCTTTCATAGATGAGGAATCTGAAGTCTACAGAGGTTAAGCAGTTTAGTCAGGGCCATACAGCAAGCAAATGCAGAACTTGGATTTTAAACCAGGTCTGTCTGACTTTTTCCACTACATTACTTGTAAGCCAGTATCTTGCCAGTTCTAGAAAGGTCAAGACTATATCTTCACTCAATACACTTAGATTCTTCACTCAATACACTCATAGTATGCCCCAATTCTACTTTCCTTGTATGTTCTTACTATATGACAGTACATGTCACATGCATTGACAGGCAGAATAGATAACACATGGAGTTTTGAATTCTAGCTCTGTCACTAATTAGCCATGTAATTTCAGACTCAAACTCAATTTTCTCATCTGAAAAGTGCAGCTAAGAGATCCTTACTCTTTAGGTTGCTGTGAGAATTAGAACTAACATATATAAAATGTCTAGTGCAGGGTCTGGCTGGCATATCATAGCTGTCCACTAAATATGGGCATGAAAGCTATTCAACATTAAACTGACCCTTATCTACCTTCCCTTTCTTCTCAATTCATATTTTATAGATAAAGTGAAATCCCCTTGAAAGGAAAATTCCTCTGAATTCCAGATTCCACAGTAGCTAAGGAGTATCCATTGAAATTTCCTCTCTATTAATAGATCAAAATGCAATTAAAAGCCCATGACTTGACACCTAATTGTGGAAATGCCTCTTCTAATCACTGCTTGGAAAGTAGAAAGCGTGTTATTAAAAAAAAAGAAAAATACCTGCCAGTTCTGTTCTGCAAGGACATCCCTGTTCATTATCATTAATTGGCATTGATTAAAACAACTGGATGCATTTTCCAGCAGTCTCTCCAGGGCCCTGGGCAAGTTACTACCCCTCACAGTACCTCTGTTTCCTCCCTTTTAAAATAAGGTCATGATACTACCCTCAGGAACAAAAGAGGAAAGCAGTGGGACATTAATGTCTCTCCCGAAGAGAGACCAGAAACTGTGGGCCGGGTGCGGTAACTCCAAGAGCTCAGCAATATCTCTAGAAATGTCGTGATTTTCTTATATGCATCATTCTAAAACTTCCTGTCTCCATGCACTGATTACCAGCATGGCACAGTGAAAATATAATGTGCTTTAGAATTTGACAAGCCTGTCGTTCCCCGTGTGACCTTGGGTGCATAACTAATCTGAGCTTTGGTTTCCTTATTTGCAAGATGGTGGCCATATCTAGCCATCTCACTGTGTTTACACGAGTATCAAGGAAGAAATAAAGTGGCTGGGCTATAAAAAGTAATCAATATTTTCCCTGTAGAAATTAAAATTGGAGGGCCTGTAGATTTGGGGTTTTGTCTTTCTTCCAGTCAGGTGAGCGAGGAGGAAGAGGAATGATTATCCCCAGACAGCAGGCATTAGAAGACAGTTTTCAAAAGAAGATGCTATTGGATTGATTCCTGAGGTCATAATAACAGAAGAATAGACAAAGAATGCTCATCTGTTTGGTGGCCTACAGTATGGTTTTCCAACCTAGGTGGTAGCAGTTACCGCTGAGCAAACTTGCAATTCAAAAGCTTGGTGATTCTGGGAGTGAGGTGTCCTGTAATGGGCTGATGCCCAGGTCCTAATCCTTAGAACCTGTGAATGTTGCTTTATGTGACTAAAGTAACTGCAAATATCAATGAGTTAAGGATCTTGAAGAGCGGATATTATCCTGGATTATCCGGGTGGGCCCTAAATGTCACAATTGTCCTTTTCTAAGAGGTAGGCAGAGAGATATTTGGCAATAGAAGAGGAGAATGTGATGAGGTAAAGGAATCAGAGATCTAAGTGATGTTTGAGGGAGGGTTCACAAGCCAAGGATTTTAGGTGGCTGCCAGAAGCTGAAAAGGGTAAGGAAATCAATTCTCTCCTAGAGCCTCCAGAAGAAACCACCCTTGCCTACATCTTGACTTTAGCCCAGTGAAACTGATTTCAGACTTCTGACCTCCAGAACCATAAGAGAATAAAATTGCATTGTTTAAGGTCACTACATTGGTGGTATTTGTTCCAGTGGCAATAGAAAACCAATACACCTCCTGTTTTGGAACATGGTTCTAACACACACAAAAAAATATGAAGTACAACAGGCAAAGCAAAACAATAGTGCTTGGGTATATACGTCTGGGAACTGAAGAGATCCTACACTTTGTCTTCATCATGCATATTTCTCAGAACCGAAGGAATGATCACAACTGACCATCAAGCAATGTGTAGGAGGATCTGATGGATCCTGCCTTACCAAAAGAAAGGAGGGGATACTCTATTGTTAACCTGTGATATATAATTGATTTTATTTGTTTTAGCTGGCACTTAATTTCAATTGTGCCAAATTGAAATTGACTGCTTTAAAATTTAAATGCACCTCCTTGGGTACTCTCCAACATTTTTAAATTTGAGGTGAATATTGGTCTTTCATCTGTTTGCAATGAAAGATGCAGACAATGAATTTGAGATTTTACGACTTGAGGCTAAAATTTGGTTTGCATATGCAAATATTTGAAGCCATTTAAATTTACTCACTTTTCCTCAAAGGAATGCTTGTCTTGTTAAGTACCAGCTGCTTTGCACCAGCATTCATCGCCTGCCATGATCTGAAATGCACCTCCTCTCACTCTACTTGACATCCTATACTCTAGACTTTCCAAATAGATGTACTTCCTCAGATTTACCTGGCATTTCTTGCTTCCATGTTGTAGCAGTTTGGTATTATTCATGAACTCCAAAAATAGATATTGAATTATGTTTGTAAACTGGTCTATTCCTCTGGGAATATTAGATTGTATTAGATTCAGAGGTTTCACTTTTACTTGATTTAATTAAGATTAAGGCTTTGATTCGGACATGTCAGTAGGACATTGAGTCCACCAAGGGGGCAGGGACTCAGAGAAAATGATACAGCAAAGGAGAGAGTTTGAGTTTTGATGTTAGAGCCCTAGGAAGTAAATACACAGAGAAGAAGAACACAGAGGAAGAGAGACAGCTCCATAGACACAGCAGAGGCCCTGGAAAGAGAATGAGCCTGACAGCCTACAGCTACAGCTGAGCCTGGAGAGAAACGAGCCCCAGGAGAGAGACAAAACTTATCCCAGCCTCCAGCTAAAATTGGAAGAAGCTGGGATTACAAAGCCTTACGAGGAAGAGGAAGGCTGAACGTCAGCAGCCATCTTGCTCCAACACATGGCAACAGACTTTGATGAGGGAAGTAACTTATGCTTTATGGCCTTGTGACTGTGAGCTTCTACCCCAAATAAATACCCTTTATAAAAGCCAACAGATTTCTGGTACTTTGCGTCAGCACCCCTTTGGCTGACTAATACACATGTCTTTGCAAATACTGTGCGTCCTCCTTGAAAAACTGTCCCTTAATCCTCTCTAGCCCTCATTATTAGAATAGAGAATGCCTACTCCTTCTTTAAGGCCCAAACATGAAGTGTCACCAAGTCCATGAGGCTTCTCTGAACTCCACAAGTGGAATTAGCTACAAACATCCTTCCTTTGTGTCCCTACTATACCCTGCATACATTATTGATTACTGCTTCTTCTCCACTCACTGCTATAAATTGTCTCAACCTTACTGGCCAATAGGACAAGGCAGAGAGAGACATTTAAGAAGTAGGATGCCACCAGCCAGAGTGGTAATTGTAAATTTCTGGCTTTACAGAAAATCTATTTAATGAAAGATAATGCTACTTGACCCAGGTATGTATGTTCTTGGTCCCTTTATTCATGGAATCTGCGGTTGCCAATACATCCCTGTTTGCTATCTTTCTCCAAAATGTCTTACTTATAAGCACAATAAATATAAAGAGATTTTTTTTATATCTAACAATTACTTTTATTTCTGCTAACGTCCATGTCTGCCCTCTTCTCCTATAAAATATGAATTCCCCGCTTGATTCCTCCTTTGATCAATACTTCCATTCAACATTCTTCTACCTTTTATATATGTCTTTATAAAATGTTGACCTCCATTTAACAAAAAAGCCTTCCTCGGTATTTTCTACATCCTTCTGTTTTGATAAGTACTCTTCTCATTTCTTATTTGCCTATCATTTGTAATTGAAAACCTAATTGTTGGACTTAACTCCAGTATTGGACTCTCAGAATTTAGGTTGGTCCATATATTGCATTTTTATGTAGAGTATTGTAAACTCTTCTGTGCATTATAATCATCTTTAGCCCTTCTTGTATTATCTTTCCTATTTTTGTTTTATCATTTGACTGTAATCATTATTTCTTAATCTCACATTGTCAATGTTCAGCCACTAGGAGTCTGCTTTTCAGGCTGTTTTTTTTGTTTTTGTTTTTGTTTTTTTTCCCTTCAAAAAACAGATGATCCAAGCTTATCTTGATATTTTCTATTCCAAGATGTGAAATTAATTCCTCCCCAAGGAAATGTGGTTCCTCTTAGTAGAAAATGGTATTACTGGCCAAAATCCAGAGACAAGAGGTACCCATTAAATTGTTCCACACCATTACTGGCAGGCAGCTGTAATAAAGGAGGAGAGGCTGCTGAAATCTCATAGTATCAGGGAAGAGTTTCCTTTAAAAAGGAGGGGAGAGCTCATATGTTTATGCTGGCATTGCAAATTGATCACTTTCTTTATGCTTTACTCCAAAATAGGATTGTAAAATCCATTTTATCCTTTTATCGGCCACCAGCTTTGTCCATTAATATAGATGTTCCATCCTATAGAGAAGTGTTACCAAAAAACTTTCTTTGATAATGGAAAGGTTCTATAATATAGATCAATACTATACAATATGGTAGCCACTAAGCACATGTTGCTATCGGGCATGTATAATGCAGCTAGTGTACCTGAGAAAGTGATTTATTTTATTTTAATTAATTTTAATTTAAATTAGCCAATACAGCAGCTACTATATTGGACAACACAGCTATAAAGGGTAATAAAATAAAATGTGTTTAAATTACAGGGCTGAAAGGTTTGCCTTTTCTTTTACATCTTCTGTCTTGAATCCTAGGCAATACCAAAAGTAGTTATATCTAGCATCGCATAAGCACAATACCAACTGTGTAAAAACAGAGAGAACTCCAGTATCACCACCCCAAAACACCAGGTGCAAACATTATTTAGCATTTCAAATAACATTGCTATGCACTTAGTTATTAACAATAAGCATTGTCCTTTGATGATTAAATTTCTCCCATATTCTTCTTATATGAAATCTGAGCTTAATATATTTTATTGTTATACTTTTATTATACTGTATAGTGTCATTGTCCATCCTTTTTACTGTATTTTTAATATCAGTTTCTAATGAAGTCATTTAGAATCATGATACCAAATATCCAGTGTTGCAAAATATGACAGTTTTCTGAAATCAATTTTAAAAATGACAGAAATAAATCCAAACTCTTATCCAGAATTATCAAAGAAATATGCCAAATATTTAATTTTTGCATTTTGAAACTTGCCCTGTAAAAATTTACATAAAAATTTATATAGATTCATGTAAATTTTACCATATTGACTGGGCTAAAAAAAAGAATAACACAATTGAATTATAGAATGTTCCCATTTCTATTTTATATTATCATTATATTTATATTACTTAGCTACAACTCATACCTAATTGACAGAATATTTTGTATATCCCCAACAGATTTTATTGCCACATGAAAAAGCAATTTTGAAAAATATATTTAGAGAAAAGCTTAGGGCAAGTTTTGTATGGATTATATTTTACCATACCTGTAGTCACTGTTTTGTATTCAGTTAAATCATGGAGACACCTTAAAATGTAAAATCTTCCAAAATTTTACTTTGTTCCCTAATAAATATCTTTATATTCTTATTTGGAATATCATATAAAGAAAGTCAACAATTAAAACCAAAACAAGTTTCTGGTCAACTGAGATTGTGGAATAAGACACTCCAGAGTGCTTAAGTAACTGCCTGAATGCTGATCAAGAAAACGTCATTTAAAAACAGTAGGAAAATCTTGTGGTCCACTTGCTGGACTGTCCTGCATTCCCTCCCTAGCACAGTGTGGAGCTGCCCTCACATTGTTGTTCCTTTGTCCTGTTCAGGAGAGAGCAGAATAACCCCTATGTACATGGGGAGTGTCAGTGCCAATCTCTTGGATAGCAGCCTGAAGGAGTGAACCAGGACACTAATTTCTGGCTCATCCCGTTAGAACTAGCCTGATAGGCAGAAGCAGCTTGCAGACAGCTAAAGCAGAGTAAGAGAAAATCAAGTCAAAAGGCCTGAGGCAAAGGACTACCAACTTTAAGACATACAATAGAGCACTGTGGAGTGGGGGAAAGTCTATTTCATAATGATTAGAGCAGACTTTCATGAAGATTACTGGAAATGGAGAAATTTCTAAGGCCACAGATGTAAGCTCAGAACAGAGCCGAGGCTCTGAAAAGAAGAAGGACAAGACCCCATGCTTTCACCTTGGGTTGATATTCTTGGGAGGAAGGCTAAACTCTGAAGAGAGTACCAGCCATTACAGGGCCAATTTTCAAAGCCTGTGAAAGGTGTTTTTTGCATAGGTTTGTTTGTTTTTGCACTCAAGGAAATCTCTGTCATATCCCTAGCTTGATATAAACTTAAGGAACAGAAAGCTCTGGGCCAAAATCACAAAGTTAACATATTGAAATATTAATATCTACAGTGTGCAAAAGATTACAAGACAAACAAAGAAATAGGAAATGGACCATCAGTGGAGAAAGATAAAACTTCAGAAACCATCAACAAAGAAGATCAGACGTTGGATCTACCAACCAAGACATTAATAAAATATCTTCATTATGCTCAAAAATAAAGGAAAGCATGGAGAAAGAACTAAAGATATATATATATATATCTTTAG
>JAQZBX010043959.1:0-21511 GCA_029593785.1 Cabassous unicinctus
CTAAGCACCTTTAAAATATATATATATATAAAATAACATTTATGTAAGAAAATACACATATATGCATATATATTTGTATATCATTTTACAAATATTGGTATGTACTGTGAAAAATCTTGATTTTTATGAACAATAAAAAATAAATAAATAAATAAAATAAAATAAAATAAAAAGAAATTAATCAGGCAGCTGGACTTGTTTTACTAACTAGCTTTTATGAATTATTTGATCTCCTTATCTGATTATTATTGCACATAAGGTAAGTGCCATGCAGAGGGCCAAACAAGATGATGGTTGATGCTGAAGTCAATATTACTGAGGTCCTAAAAGTACTCTTTTGTTCTCTGCACTCTCTAGGAATTATCTGAGTCCTGGGAATGTTGTTGTTAAATACACAGTGAGCAGATGCTTTTAAAAACTAGCAAATGAAAGTAGTTCAGATTCCAAATCTGATTTGATTTAATGAGCTAAACCATACTTTTGATAGTAATGGAGAAGTAGATTAACAAGGGAGTTATAATCACAGCAATGAAGAAAGACTCAGGGATTATAAATTTGATTACAGAAATTGACTTCACACACATTGCTATGCCTGTCAGTTCTGAGATCACATTAAAAGAAGGCAGATTCCCTGACTGAAGAAGTCTAAAAGCCATTGATCTAAGGCCGATTTGGACCAGACTCATCTCTGTTCTTACTCTGCTCACCAAGATATAAAAAGCTTTGGGACTTTGATTACAGCTCACATTTTCTGCAATAAATAGTTTTAATCATATTTCAGTGGCCTTTTCTCAAACATACTTATCTACTTAAATGTGAATTTATAAGAACTAAGTTTCTAGATTTTTCCAATCAATGCATGAAGACTAAACTTACTCCCACTGTGACATAAATTAGAGTGTAGTTATAATCATTTAAATATACCCATTTGTACAATTATTTCCAGTCATACAATTCTTTCTTTTCAAACCTTGTTTCTCAATACAGTGAGAAAAAAGAACAAGAAAAAATGAACAAACATGAGTCATAATTTCCTCTCTTTTCCATTTAAGAAATTAGAGATAAGTATAAAGCAATGCAATTAAACAAATATAATACATATCTGCTATTTAGATGTTTATTCATTGTTTCATTCACTCATTCAGGTATTTGCTGAGTGCCAAATATGAACCTGAAAAAATTGTATGGCTATTATATAAACAAGAAAAAATATCTCTTCTTCTGAAGTTTACATAATTGGAGCTGAAATAGAAAATAACATGCAAGCAAAAATAGTTCTGATAAGGATAATAAACAGAAAATTAAACAGAAAAATGCAGGGATGTACATATGTTTGAAGGGGTGGCAATGGAGAATAACTCTAAAATAGTAAGCAAAATTCAAACCGAGGAGATGACATTTGCACTATATTAATCTAATCTCAAAACTAACAATATAATAATAGGTAATTTTTATCTCAAGTCAAATCAAATTAGTCAATAAATAATATTATAAATCACTTGTATGGCAAGTTTCACTTATAAAATGGGAAAATTCCCTCTTAAATTTGTCCTTATATATGGATAGTACTATTAATATTGTTACATTTATTAAGTAGAAAAGTAACATAATTTAAGAGCATGCTGATATAAAATATTGTATTTTGTTTCTCTTTTACTTCGTATCATCTTTTTATTACATATTATGTCAAAATTATAAGATGACAAAAAAGTCCTAAGGTTAGTTGTAGGCAGCTTCTATTTTAGAGATGGTTTATGTATACAAAGGTTTAGAAAATATGGCTTTAGCAGGACTATGCAGAACTATGAATCTCTTGATTAAATGAGAATCTTGAATACTCTCTTAGCTCATGCATATTTGACTTCTCACAAGAATATACTAAAGACTGAGTTACTAAATTCTCATTTCTTGTCTGAGGTCTCTCTCAGCTCTAGATCTGATAGCTGATATCTATGGGTTTATAATATTTACCAGCAAAATTACTCATTTGGTTTCTTTTTGAAAATAAAAGTCCATTTTCTTAAATTTAACTGATCTTCCTGCCTCAAGTATTCCTCATTTCTAATTCCTCCTATATACAGCCCCTGTATTGATCTATCAAAAACACAAATATATTAAAATATTGTGAACATATCAATTCCATACTTATGACACTTCAAAGGTGCCTGTTAGCTATTCAGTGCTTTTAAAAATATTTTACTGCCTGTATTTAGAAGAGTTCTCCAGAGAAACAGAATCAACAGGATGTGTAAGGATTGGCTCACAAACTAGTAGGGCTGGCAAGCCCGAATTCCTTAGGGTAGGCTGCAAGCAGGAAACTCCAATAAAGGTGATTCTGAAGTCTGTCAAGTCAAACTCCTTAGCTGGAAACTCCAAGCTGGAAATTCTTACCCTGGAAACTCTGATAAAGGTGATGCTGAAGTCGAGTGCATATTCTTCGGGGGAAACTAGTTGACTAAAGATCAGAAATTCTTCTTTCTGATCTTTGAAATCCTCAGTTCTGTCATTTAAGACCTTCAACTAATTGGATGAGGAGACTCCCAACATTGATGAGGGCAGTCTTCTTTGTGGATTATAGACTCAATCAGCCATAGATGAAATCAACTGATTATAGACACAAGTCCATCTACAAAATGCCCTCACAGTAACAATCAGGCCAGGGCTTGCTGGATCAAAAAGTAGACACATGAAATAAACATTATGTGTTAAATTGACACATGAAGTCAAGTCCACACATGAAATTAAACATTACAATGTCCCAAATTGCTGGAAATTCAACTTATATCTAGGGGTATAGGGTTCGTTTTTATTGAGGTATATTTTATATCCAGTAAAATGAACAAAATTTAAGCATACAATTCAGCATATTTTGAAAAATGCCTTTATAGGGTTAACTCAAGCCTCTACCAAAAAAATAAAATTAGTCCTTATGTCTTTCTCCAGTAACACTTCATACTCCACCTGTCAAGAATTAACCACTGTTTTGTTATAGACAAAATGAACTTAAGAGGAACCAAATCAGCTAAATAGATTAATGATTTTGAGGGTTATTGATTTTTATGTGTATTAGGAACCTGCTCTTTTTTGTTTGAGTTATTCCACTACATGGAAGTCCAACAATTTGTCTAGCCAGAGTCCAGTGCTAGATATTTGGATTGTTTCCAGTTTTCAGCAACAATGAATAAAGCTGCTATGGATATCCTTATACATATTTTTTGCATACCTACGTTTTCATTTCTCTTGTTTAAGTACACAGCCATGGAATGGCTGGGTTATATTAACAAATGTTCTATGTTTAATTTTAAGAGAAACTGAAAGGCTGATTTCCAAAGGGGTTTTTTCATTTTGTTTTGTTTTTAAATCATTTAATCCATCCATCAGTAATGTCTGCATCCATGCCAAGTTTTAGGGTTGTCAGTGATTTTAATTTTAGTCATTTTAATGGGTATATAGTGGTATGTCATTGTGGTTTTATTTTTATGACTAATAATGCTGGAACTTTTTCATATGCTTATTGAACATTTATATATATTATTTTGTGAATTGTATGTTCAAGATTTTTTACTATTTTTTAATTTGAATGTTTTATTGTTATTGAATTGTAAGAGTGCCATATATACTTGGAATACAAGTTATTTGTGAAATACATGATTGGTAGATATGTTCTTTCAGTCTGTGCCTTTTAACTTGGGTCCCATATATATATATAATATATATATATATTTTTTTTTTTTTAAAGTTTGCCTATCCTGAGGTTAAGATATTTTCTTATTTTCCTTCTAGAGTTTATAGTTTAGAATATGATACACCTCAGAGTAATTTCTACCTATTGTATGAGATTCTTTTTGGTTATTGCTGTTTAATCACACTGAGAGCTGGTCATTACAGCAACATATATTGAAAAGTCTCTCACTTTCCTATTGAATTATTTTGGTGTCAAGGTTGAAAATAAATTAACCATATAAATGCGGATCTATTTCTTGACTCTATTCTGTTCCATTAAACTATTTCTCCATCTTTTTGCCAATCCCGTGCCACCTTGATAACTGCAGAGGCACACACAGTCTTAATTTCAGATAAATATAACTCCTCCAACCTTTTTCTTCTTTCTCAACATTGTTTTGTCTGGTCCAGGTCTGTTCAGTTTCCACATGTATTTTATAATCATGGTTAATTTCTAGAAACAATATGATGGAATTTGTTTGGGATTGCACTGATTTTATAATTCACTTGAATGTATTGACAGCTTAAATATGTTGATCTTTCCATTTATCACCCTGGTATATGTTCCTATTTATTTAGATCTTTTAAAAATTGCCTCAGTGAGGTTTTGTATAGCTGCAAGTATCAAAATGATATTGCTTTATCATTCAGTTCACAATATTTCTTTATTTTCCTTTTCAGTTCTGTTTTAACCTATGGATTATTTAGAAATAGGTTACTTAGTTTGCAAATACATGGGATTTTCCAGCTACCTTTTTATTACTAATTTCTAATTAGTAATCTTCCTTGTAGAATTCTTGCACATATTTTGGTAAATGTATTCATAACTCTATCAGATTTTTTTGCTGCTGCATCTGATATTTTAAGATTTTCTACACTCTTGGCCATGGTATCCATGAATACAGATAAATTATTGGTATAAATATAAATAATTTATTGATTTATATATTTACCTGGTATAGAAAATTTATTGTTAGAGATATTTGTATTATAATTTATTAGTATAGATTTTTGTTCTTTCTCTTGTTTAATTGCACTGGCTAAGACCTCCAGTACAATGTCAAATGGAAATGATTAAAAATATCTTTGCCTTGCATGCAGACTTAAGGGAAAGTGTTCAGCTATTTAAAATTTAGTATGTTGCTAAGGATACTTCTATTTTTTGTTTTTTGTAGGTGCACTTTAACAAATTGTGACAATGTCCTCCTCTTCCTGTTGTTTTTATTATGAGAGGGTGTGGGATTTTGCCAAACACTCTCTAAATTTGTTGGTATATTAAATTATTTTATATTATTTGATATATGTTTTTTTTCTCTTTTAATAAATATTGTTTGGTTTCGAATGCTAAACCTAAGTGACATTCATTGCTGGGATAAACCCAATTCCATCATTATGTATTATTCTTTCTGTATTTGCTGAATAAGATTTGCTAATATTTATTTAGGACATTTAGCACCTATATCTGGGGTACTGCTTTTGTAAATAAAGTTTTATTGGAACACAGGCATGCCCATACATTTATGCATTGTCTATGGCTGCTTTTGTACTTAAATGGCAGAATTGAATAGTTTCAACAGAAGCACTATGACCCACAAAGCCAAATATATTTTATCTCTGAGCCTTTAAAGAAAAAGGTTGCTGACCCCAGGTCAATATTGACAAAAGATTTGATGTGTTTCTTTTTTTTTAATGTCTTTGGCCTTACTGACTTTATAAAGTAAGTTGGGAAGTGTTTAGTGGTCCTTTTTTTTCTGAAAGACTACAATTTTTTCTAGGAATTTTTGATGGAATTTTTTTTAGCAAATCAATTTTATTGTTGCATGTTAATAAAGCATAAATCCATACAAATATTACAGTCAATGGTATTTGGTGTAATTACATATTTGTGCATTCATCACTCCAATTATTCCCAGAGCACTTTCATTATTCCAATAATAAATATAAAAAACAAACAAACAAAAAAACTCATCACCTCTTAACCTTTGTATGCTTCCCCTGCCTTACATAGCTGCTATTGTTTCCTTCTCTCTAGTATATTTGTATTTATATTTTATAAAATGAGTCTTATCTATGCGATATCACACATATTCCTCTTATACAGTCCCATGTTAGAGTTTTTAGCTTTCCTTCTAGTAATATACATGGCCTTAGACTTTCCCTTTCAACCACTATCATACATATATAGTAACTGCTAGTTACAAACACCATGATATGCTTTCACCATTTCTATTCATTCCAAAGATTTACAAACAACCTTGTTTCCAGTTCTGCACAGATTAACCCTCAGCTTTCTATTCTCTACCATCCTTCTATTTTCTAATGATCTAAATTCTAATTATTAGCTCCATGAGTTTACACAATATATCTAGTTCATAATAGCACAATCATACAGTATTTGTCCTTTTGTGTCTGACTTGCTTCACTCAACATAATGTCCTCCAGGTTAATCCATGTTGTCATATGCTTCATGACTTCATTTCTTCTTTCAGTTCCAGAATATTCCATCATGTGTAAACACTACAGTTTGTTTAACCACTCCACAGTTGATGGACACTTGGGTTGTTTCCAAATTTTAGCAATTGTGAATAATCCTCCTATGAACATCGATGTGCAGATGTCTGTTTGTGTCTCTGCTCTCAGTTCATCTGGATATATACCTAGTAATGGTATTGCCGGGTCACATGGTAAGTCTATATTCAACTTCCTTAGGAACTACCAAACAGTCCTCCACAGTGGCTGTACCATTCTACATTCTCACCAACAGTGAATAAGCGTTCCTATCTCTCCACATCCTCTCCAACATTTACAGTTTTCTGACTTTTTAATAGCAGCTAGTCTAATAGGTGTGAAATGATATCTCATTGTAGTTTTGATTTGTGTTTCCCTAAAGCTAGTAATGTTGAACATTTTTTCATGTGTTTCTTTGTATTTCTTCTATGGACAATTGTCTTTTCAAGTTTTTTGCCCATTTTTTAATCGAGTGGTTTGTCTTTCTATTGTTGAGTTGTTTGTTCTCTTTGTGTATCATGGATATTAAACCTTTTTCAAAAATGTGATTGCCAAATGTTTTCTTGCATTGATTTGGCTGCTTTTTCATCCTTTTGACAAAATCCTTTGAGGTGCAAAAGTGTTGAATCTTGAGGAGGTGGCATTTATCTGTTTTTCTTTTGTTGTTTGTGCTGCAGGTATAAGGTTTAACAAACTACTGCCTACCACAAGATTTATAAGATGTTTTCCTTCATTTTATTCTAGGAGTTTTATGGTTGTTGCTTTTATATTTAGGTCCTTGATCCATTTTGAGTTAATTTTTTGTATAAGGTGTGAGATAGGGGTCTTTTTTTTTTCTTTTGTATATGGAAATCCAGTTTTCCCAACAACATTTGTTGAATAGACTGTTCTGGCCCATCAGGGAGGACCTGACTGCCTTGTCAAAAATCACTTGACTATAGCTGTGAGGTTCTATTTCTGAGTTCTTGACTCGGTTCCATTGGTCAACCTGTCTGTCTTTATGGCAGTACCATGCTGTGTTTTACCACTCTATCTAGGTATATGCTTTAAAGTTAGAAAGTGAGAATCTTCCAACTTTGTTCTTCTTTTTTAAGATATTTTTTTAGCTATTTGGGACCTATTACCTTTGCAAATTTGATAATTGATTTTTCCATTTCCACAAAAAAGGCTGTTGGGATTTGTACTGGGATTGCATTGAATCTGTAGATCTGGGTAGAAATGACATCTTAACGATATTTAATCTTCCAATTCATGAACACAGAATGTCCTTCCATTTATTTAAGTCTTCTTTGTTACTTTTAGCAACATTTTATAGTTTTCTGAATACAGATCCTTTATGTCCTTGGTTAAGTTTATTCCTATATATTTGATTGTTTTAGTTGCTATTAAAAATGGACATTTTTTTCTGATTTTCTCCTCAGATTGCACATTAGTAGTGTACAGAAATGCTGTTGATTTTTGTGCATTAATCTTGTATCCCGCCACTTTGCTGAACTCGTCTATTCTGTTAGCTTTGTTGTGGATTTTTCAGGATTTTCTAGATATAGGATCATATCATCACTGCACAGTGAAAGTTTTACTTCTTCTTTTCCTATTTGGGTGCCTTTTATTTCTTTACCTAGTGTAATTGCTCAAGCTAGAACCTCTAGCACAGTACTGGATAACAATGGAGACAGTGGGCATCATTGTCTTTTTCCTGATGTCAGCGAGAAAGCTTTCAGTCTTTCACCGTTGAGTACTATGCTAGCTGGAGGTTTTTCATATATGCACTTTACCATATTGAGTAAGCGTCCTTCTATTCCTATCTTTTGGAATGTTTTTATCAAGAAAGGGTGCTGTTTTGTCAAATGCCTTTTCTGTATCAATTGAGAGGATCATGTGATTTTTATTCTTCAATTTATCAATGTGGTTTATTACACTAATTGATTTTCTTGTGTTAAACCACCCTTGCATACCTGGGATAAAACCCACTTGATCCTGGTATTTAATCATGATAGAATTTTGATAAGCCTGCTGGGCTAGAATTTTCTAAGTAGCTAAGTCAGCAATTAAAAATTAATTTACTTTAATAGATATGGGTCTATTAATATTTTCCATTTCATCTTATAAAAATTCTGGTAATTTCTTTCTTTTAAGATCTTGAATTTATGTATATGTTCATAACATTCCTTTATTATCCTTTCATTTTCTGAAGGCTCTTTAGTGATGTTTCTTATTTCATTGTGTATACTCTTGTTTGTTCTAATTAGTGATTTATCAATCATATTAACCTTTTCAAAAATCAACCTTGTTTTCATTAATTCTTTCTATAGTTTGTTCATTTTCTATGTAGTTGATTTCACTTTTACCATTTCTTTCTTTGGCTTACTTTGAATTTAATTTGCTGTTCTTTTTCTGCTTCTAAGGTGGACATTTGCATCACTAAAATTTTTTAAAATTTCTTCTTTTCTATAAATGTTTAGAAGTATAAGTTAGCTTCTGTTCACTGATTTAGCTGTATTCCACAAATTTTGATATGCTATATATATGTATACATATATAAATAATCATTCATTTCAAAATATTTTCTAATTCCCATTATAAATTCTTCTTTAATCCATAGTTTATTTAGAAATATGTTGCTTAATTTATAAATCTTTGGGGATTCTAAAAAACTTTTCATTATTGATTTCTTATATAGTCCCATTTCTATTAGAATACATTTTCAAATATTTTATTATTGAGAGTTATTTATGGAGTAGCACATGGCCTATTTTAATTAATTGGGTAGTATTGAGGGAAAAAATGTGTTTTAGTTGGATATAGTGATCTATAAATTTCAGTGAGTTCAGTTTGGCTGATAGTAGCACTCAAGTCTTCTCTATCTTTCCTGATTTTCTATACATTTATTCTATCAATAACTGAGGGAGGAGTGTTGACACTCCAACAGGAGTTTGGGTTTGCTTCTTTATCACTTCAGTTCTCATGCTTTGACAATATTTGAAGCTCTGTTTTTAGATATATATTTTTTCAGAATTTTTATGTCTTCATGATTAATTGAACTTATTGCAGATAAGAAATGTCTGTTTCATCTTTGGTATTCCTTTGTGTTCTGGATTTGACTTTGAATATAATATAGCTACTCCTTTTTTAAAATTGGTGTTTGTGTGTGTTTTAGTTTCCTAGGCTGCTCTATCAGATATCATGAAATGGGCTGATTAAACAATAGGAATTTACTAGCTTACAGTTTTGAGGCCAGGAAAATATCTACATCAAAGCATAATGAAGGTGATGTTTTCTTCCCAAAGGCCAGCTGCAGATGATCCTCTGCCACATGGCAAGACGTACGTGGCTGTGTCTCCTGATCTTTCCCTTCTCTTCTGTGTTTTGTTGATTTCAGATTCTTGCTTCAATGCCCTTCTTTTTTCTCTGTCTGCAATTTATTTTCTTATATAGGACTCAAGTAATAGGATTAAATAACCTCATCAGAAGGTCCTGCTTACAATGGTTTTATAGCCACAAGAATGGATTACATCTAAGAACAAGTACATACAGCTTAAGACCATCACAGTATGGTATATCTGCTTGCATCATTTAACTTTTAACCTATCTGTGTTGTTGCAGTGTATCTGCATCTCTGTTAAATATTATTGCAAATACGGTATAGTGCAGGTTTGCTGGTATGAAATATTCACAGCTTATCTTGTTTTAGAAATGTATTTCCCTTCATTTTCTATTTTAAAATTTAATGTTTATATCAATATTACAAGTTACTCAATAAATACAAGATAATTACTATAATAATAGTAGAGCTGCTTTGGTCATTCCCTTCATTTTTGTAGACATATGTGTGGATACGTAATTGCAGATTAAAATTTTTTTGGTTTTGGTTTTGGTTTTTCTTTTTCTTAAGAAATGCTCTTTTTCAGTTTTATGTTTGTTTCTGATGAAAATTCAGTAATCATCTTTTATGTTGTTCCTCTAAATATTACATGTCTTTTTTCTCTTAGTTTTTTAAAAATCTTTTCTCAAGTATTGGTTTTACTAATTTGATTATGATGTACCTTCATGTGCATCTTGTGTATATTCTGTTTACTGTGTATTGACCATAAAACTGTTGATTTACATTAATATTACAAATTGGATTAAGTGGCCATTAATCATTCCTTAATTGTTGGTGCCTAAATTTCTCCCTCTTCTCCTTGTGTACACTAACTATAAGTCTAGGAGACTGCTTGATATTAAACCAGAATTTACTGACACTTTTTTTTAACTTTTTTTACTCTACATTTCAGTTTAAATAGTTGTTTTGACCTGTAATAATGTTCAAATCTTTAACTTTGCCAATTATAATTTGTTGATGAGCCCACCTATGGAAATTTTCTCTTCAGATATTTTCATTTCTTTTCTAAATTTACATTTGGTTTATATTTATAGTTTTTATTTATCAGAATTTCTCACTTGTTCTTTCATTATCTTTATGTTTTCTCTAAATACTTGAGCACATTTTAATAGATCTTTTAAAATTCTTACCTGCTAATTCTATCATCTCTGTCATCTCATTGTCGATTCTAATTAACTGGATTTTTTTGTTATTATGGGACACACTTTTCTGTATCTTCATACATCTAGTAATATTTTATTGGATTCTGGGCATGAGGAATGCTACAATGTTGTGTATCTATATTTTATTTTATCCTTTATTTGAGTTTTGAAGGTTTTTCCCCCACAGGTATTTAATTTGATTTATGCAATGACTATTTTTAAATATAATCAGAATAAGGCTCAGGTAGTCTTTTAGTTGAGGTTAAAGTAGCCCTAATCCAAAGTCATGACTTCCTTAAGATCTTTACTGAATGTTTGACTATTCATTGAGGTTTCATCACTCTTGATTTTTTTAGAACTTTAAACATTTTTAGTTCTGTTCTCTGATACTATTTTTTTCAACTCACAGCTCCTGTTACCTGTTCTTTCCTTAGCTTTGTGGAGTCTTGCCCTAAGAATGAGTGGCTTGGAATTTTGCCAAGAATTCAAGGAAGTCCATGAGAACTTTTGGAGCTCTCTGAATAAGCCCCTTTTCTATTTCTGGTTTTCAGAAGATGAACCTCAGCTCAGTGACACTGCCATGCTCTAATCTTCTTTTAACTATGCCATAGTCCAGAAAGTTCTTGGTGGAAAATCAGGGGAATCATGGGCTCACTTCTTTTGTTTTCCTTTTGTCATGGGTCATAATTTTCACTGCCTAATGTCCAATGTCTGAAAATGGTTATTTAATATATTTTGTCCAGACTTGTAGTTGTTTAATGGGGGAAGGTCAGTCTTGTACCAGTTACTTCAATTTATGGAAATAAAAAGTTTCTGTGGGAGTTCTTTTTATTTATCCAAAAGTAGTATTTTATAAATACCAAATTTCTTTGACATCTTCCATTATGTTTTATTAATTATGGAAAATGTGTATTATGATAAGGCCATGCAAATTTTTATTTAAAAAGTAATATTTAAGTGCATATTTGGCAACTCAAAATTGCCTCCCAATTTTTTTTTTTTTATAAATTAGAGGTTTAGGAAGATGATTCATGTCTAGCTTATGGTTTTTTGAAGCACCGGAATTCTATCTCTTGTCCCTGGCCTCAATGTCAGCCCTCAATGCCAAACTTTATGTTCCACTAACATTAAATAGCATGCAATTAGGCATATGCAGAATATTCTTCCTTTTTCTTTGCTCACTTTGTTGCCATTGTCTGGATTAAGGTCGACATTTTTTCTTCACAAGAACTTTATGCATAGTTCCATAATTATATTTACCATTTCTCATTGAAATTTCTTGGCATAAGTTAACCTCAATTTTGCATTTTTTTTTTTACCTCCATCACCTAATGCAGTGCCTGGATAATGTAGATTTTGGAAAAATATTTGTCAACTTCAATTTTATTTATGGAAAGAAATATAGTCTGCCAGATAAAAGAGTGTGCATCAATTTTCCATGGGAAAACCTATACATGAAGCTAAATTGTGAAAAGAAGGCAACTTTGTAAACATAGCAAAGGATAAATAGAGGTTGTTTGAATAAACTGACTAATGTCTTTACCCTATATTTTTCAGACTGATCTAATTTTATTGAAGATATATATATACATATATATATATATACACCAATTAAATTAGACTAATAAAGTCAACAGGTTAGGGTATTTACTTCTAGAACGAGTGCTGCAAAACAAAATCTATCATACCAACTCATTTTTATCATTAAATATGGAAGATGTAAGATATTTTAGAGATCATTTGGTCTATATTATGAGAAAAGTGATATTCAGAACCTATCCATATGTCAATCAGTTAGTTTGTCCTGTGCCTTTTACTCAATTTCATCATCCAGTGGAAAAAAAAATATGTAAGTGAAGTAGAAAATTCATATATGACATATGTTTATGATTTCTTTATTTCAACAGAGTGCATTTCCAAAAGATGTTGGGGAACATTTTCCATGGACTTACATTCTAGATTGCATCAAAGAGTCAGATAATAGAATTTGGTATTCCAAGAACATCTTGATGGCAAAGACCATTGCAAAGAAAGGGTTAAATCCTTTAGGAGCAGGCTAGTCAAGTAGATAGTAAGAGTTAACTTTATAATCCTTCACTATAGAGAAACAATACATATATCAAAAGTTAATAAGCTGATAATTAAAGATATATGTATAACACAAGAAATTTTCAAGTAATCTCAAAAAACTTTGAGATTTGGAAACTTTGATATGAATATTTTGTAGGAAGAGAGACTAGGTTGGAAGAAGAGTCTTCATTTTGTGCCTTACTCTTTGAACTTACTTTTGTCATGTTTATGCATTATTTTTATATTTTTAAAAATGAAGAGCAAAAATATTATTTGGGATCTTTTATACAATCATAGGATTGTACTTTAAATTCTCAATTAGCCAGAATTCAACTGCGGTAAATAAGATAGTTGGATTTCTGTTTCCAATTCTTTGTAGAGTAGAGTAATGTGTTTTCCATTGTTCTTCCTTCTATTAAGTATATCTGGTGACTGCTTCAAATAGCATATGTAATAGAACAAAATACAGTCAGATTGATGATGACATTCAGTTATGTAACTATCTCTATTTCATTAAAGCCAGATGTTCCTTCCCTAATTTCTCCTGTGTCCACTTTAAACGCAGATTAAGATAAAGAGTAAAGTAAGAACATACTAATTGATATGAATATTTAGGTAGAAATCAACAGGAAAGAGGCAATAGAAGAAATAACTATTAATAATCTTTTAATGAATCCATCTTTGTCATTGGGGAATTTAGATATTATGCATCTTATTGAGATTTTACCCATTTAGGTTACCTTGGAAAATTCACAAAATTTCAGAAAGAATACTATTATATTTTCTGAATTCATTTGCAAACAGAGGACTGGTAATCTGACTCTTGTAATAACTGCAACTAGATTAATTTGATCATCCTTTTTTCAGCATATGCATATTTTTGACCTATTAATGCTGCATTCATACAACACCTTTGATAACAGTCGGCAAATAACCTCATAGGGCACGGTGATATCAAAGTGAAGGAGATCAAAGATCAAAAATATTAGAACCCATAGAAGACAATATATTATAACATTTCATTGCTAATTTCCTATATAGAAATATACAATTATTATTTTGTAAAAGAAACAAATTGTTAAACTGTCGCAATAAAATATACACTGGAAATTATTTCTGCTGACAGAACAACCCATCCTAAGAAGCCAGAAACTCAAGAATATTTTTTGTCAAACCCTGAAGACCATATAAGAGGAAAGAAAAGGAATTATAAATATTTGAACAAAAATTGTTGAAAGGCTAAAATGTGGTACATAATTGTATAAGTGAAATACAACATTTACTATAGTCACAATTAATCACAAATATAATACAGATTAAAGCTCAAAGGTAACTGATTAAAGTCATATCACATATAACTAAACCAAACTATTTTCCAGGATAGGGTTAATACCAACAACCTTGTGTTCCTTGATTAATTGCTACTTTTGATGCATCAGGCCATGTCAATATTGGAATGGTAACCACTCCATCCTCCTCTGTTTAATAATCATATAGAAAACCTTGTGATTAAAGTCTTTTCTTTACTGTTCTATCTCAGAAACTTGGCCTCTGAAAATGATTGTAAATTTGTTACTTCCCCTTGTTTGGGGTCCACCCCCAGCTTGTTCAACCCCTTAGTGTTTATTAATGAAGGAATCTGTGTCCAGCTACACCCCAATTATTCATTATCACCCTGATATTATAAAATATTAGAATTTCTGCAGATCAGAGAGGCAGTTTTTGGGTCATCTAAGTTGACTGACCTCCTTTCTTGTGCAAATAAACTTTTTCTCTCTTTGAAATCTTGGTGTCTAAAGAATTGGCTTTAAAGATGCATCAGGAGAAAAGAACTGGCTTTTGCTCAGTATCATTATCATCTCCATTTTACACATTAAAAACTTTAGCTTGGTAAAATTTAATACCTAGTGTTTTATCACACAGCTATTTTGTTTTAGAGCCAGAATTTGAATCGTGTTTTACTTCACTCCAAAGTATGTTTTCCTCCCACTGCTACATTGCATTCGAGGACATTAGGGTCTTCTTTTTAAGACATGAAATTAATTCAAATTATTTGATTCAGAATTCATGCAATTCAAATCAGTTCAACAAATACCTTCTGATTGTGTGTTTCAGTCTCTATATGCTGTTCAGTCATCCCTAAAGTTCAGTAATGAGAATATGATGAACATAAAACAGCAATATGTGGTAAGTGCCACAAAATATTATGATAACTTAAAAGAGCAAAGTTTCTACTAGTTGAGAGAATCAGAAGCATCCTGGAACAAAATATATTTGAGATGCTCCTGAAGTAGGGACAGGACACTGACAGAGATCGAAAGGAAAGATGGAAACTACAAATCAGATAGAAAAGCCAATACTTCCCATTGAATATCTGCTTAAATACTAACTCCAAGGGTCTATGTGATCTTGTGCTAAACAATTCTAAAAATCTTTCATTAGTAAGATAAAAAAAAGAGAATAGATGTAAAAGTAACTTTCTCATTACAATTTGGGAGTTACTTCATGTAAGAAGAAGAGACAATGAACATGAGTTTTATGAATATCTTTAGTTCCTCAAACCAGACTTCTTTCAGTAAAGAGACTTGAGACTCAGTCAAGGATGTAGTTCAAAGATTTTTACAATCCCTTTCTGTTAATTGCCTGTGGTGGTGGCTATGTTAGCATTACGATAAAGACAGCTTCAGAGTTACTAAAAACTTCAAAGTGATCTAATTTCTTTGACTATGAAGGTTGTTGGCACACCTGCAGTGCTTAATATGCCCATTGACTCCAGTGGCTGCTACAACTGATACCATTGTTTCCAAACAAAGCGTTTGCTTCTAATATGTTGATAATGTAAATAGTGCTTTGTGGCCTCTAGTGAACTCCTAAGTATCTGCTACTTGTAGGCCAATATTTAAGATAATAATATTATGCCCTTAAAAGTCTTCAATCAGACTTACTCTAAGAGTGAGGTCATTCCCTGAGTAGAGTTTCATAAATGAAGACTTCAATTCAGAATAGTATTTATGATATTTGCTTTAGGGCCAGGTTAAAAAATAGACGAGGGGAATCTTATTTAATTTTAGAGGATGATGATATGTCAGTGCTTTCCTGGTGCGGGAAAGGGTTAGCCAGCCACAAAGTGAAGGGATGTAAAGAAATTGACATCTGAGAAAAGGGGATCAGGATGCAAAGACTTGTGGCAACCCACAAAAGATATTAGAAAATGTAGGATCTGAAGACAAAACAGAAATGTTACATGATAATTTCTTATGAATAGCAGTAACCATGGCCTAAATTAACTGATCAAGTAGCAATCACACAATAGAATGAAGGGATTGTGGGATTGTGGGCAGGTGTGGGAAAGGCCTGTCCCTTGCACCAAGAGCTACTACCATGAGCTAAGAACTTAAAAGACTATTGTTTTAGTTTCCTTAGTGGCTCAAGCAAATACCATGCAATGGGTTGGCTTAAACAATGAGAATTTGGGGCTCATAGTTTTGAGGTGAGGAGAAGTCTAAATCAAGGCACTATCAAGGTGGTATTTTCATCCTGAAGACTGGCATTCAGGGCTGGCTGCTGGTGATCCCTGGACCTGGGATCCTCTGTCTTATGGCAATGTGAAGCAGGCTGGTAAAATAGGGAATCAATAAACAGATCTGGAACATGGCAAGAAGTCCACGTGAATATCGATACTCCCAGGATGGCTGCTGGAAGACCCTTACAAGAATCCCATTTGGAACAAGGTTTCCTCTGGAAGTCAGGAGGAGCCCCGGATATTCTCTAGGGACATTATCATTGGGCCCTCCTGGAAGATTGATGGGTGGGTAATCAATCAAAACAGCAAACAGTTGGGTTTCCTCCTGTGCCATTAGCAAAGGGGCAGAATAATTAATGGTTTAAAAAGCAAGTGCAAAGTACGAATCTCGTGCTCTCGTTCTCTCCCTCTCTCTCTCTCTCTGTCTCTCTCTCTCTCTCTGTCTCTCTCTCTCTCTCTGGCCTTCTGCACCCTGCTTTCACCATGCTGTTAAAAAGAAATCCAGTCCTGGAAGAAATAAACCTCACCCAATTGTGGAGAAGAATAGATTTTATTCTCAATCTTGCAAGAAGGGGCGCGCAACCAGAACATGTGACTGGTGCCCCGAACAAAAGAAAGAGACACAATTTATAACCTCCTCCCTAAGCCTAGCATGCAAGCCCTCCCCTGTTTCTCCACTGATTGGGTACTCCCGAGGTTACAGCCTATCCAAGAGGTCTAACTTTCCCACGCAAGTCCCCCAGTCTTTGATTAACAGTTTCCTTTATCACATTCCAGCAGTTTTGGCCAGTTACTCGCCCTTTCACCAAATAAGGAATGGAATTTAGTATTGATCTTTGAGTTGTCCTAATTCTTTCTTGGGTGTCCTTTTTACCTTAGGACTGGTTTGAACTGTTTTCCTTTATCTCTGCTTAACTCAGACTTAGGTGACTGATGCAATAGCCCGCCAAATGACATTAGTCTAATTCCCCCTGCCCTTTATTAACTTTATGTGAAAACTAAACTTATCCAAGTTTCTTACAATAGTCCCTCTTTCTTTTAAACCCTTTTTAGTTTTCACATTTTAATTCTTCAAACTTTCTAAGAACTATTTCACACTTTTCATCATAGGGGTCTCCCTCTTTAAGAGGGTACAGATTATTTTGTTCATACCATACGGGCATTTGTGTGGTTAGGGCGGTTTCAATGAGTCTTTGAACTAACCCTCGGGCTCATGGAATGATACAACTTCTGACTGCTTTAAGCACCCCAGCTGAGATAATGAGGGAAATTAAGATGGACAGTGTGACTCCCTTCCATTTTCCAAACCAATTTTCTAACCATCCTGTGAGATTGCTAATGCCAGAATTTTCTGCTAGTTCTTCAGATAGGGCCGTTAGGCCTTGTAAAGCTTTAGTGATAGTTCCATCAGGTGCGGTATTATTGGGGATGAATGTACAGCAACTACCCCCAATCATGACACAGACTCTCCCTTTCTCAGCTAGCATCATATCCAAGGCCATTCTATTTTCCATGCCATTCTGCTAATAGTATCTAATTGTCCTGCAATTCCTTTAACTGCATCTCTGGTGTAGTTGATAAATCTTTGTTGATTACAATAGATATAATTAATCCAATCTACATTTTTGTTGATGGTGACCTACCAGAACGAGAATGACTCAAACCCAGCTGCCGCTTGATTTCTAGCCTTAAATTCATCTGTGAGCCTTTGGGGGAACTCCTATATCATCTAGATAGTTCCTCTCATCAAAGGAACCAGGTAGATTTCTCTACTTTTTCTCTCTGGATCATTGCCTTCTCTTCTTTTTCAAATGCCAAGGTGAATGGGATAGCCAATTGGACCAGAGCACAGGTTCCACCCCACCTCTCAGGCAGTGTTGCTTGGAGAACACACTTTCCGCAGTAACACCACAGGTCTGCTCGTGGCAGGACCAAACTGGAGAAATTGCCAGTACTATCCATGCTCACATTCCACACTCGTGTACACGAGGCCATGATTCCAAGGTCCTGGAGTCCTACTTCCCCTCTAGAGAGACAGGCAGAGTGGTCCCGTGGACCAAGACAAGTGACAGGCATGGCCTTGGTGTTTTTATTTTTGACCTATGGGAAGAAAGAGGACAACATACTACAATTTTCACCAGGAGTAATATTTTGGAAGAGGAGTACCATGCACTTAAACTATTTCCATGTTTCTCCATGCCTAATGGAAAGGGCACGATTTGAGCAGAGGGCCGGCCTGTTGTACAAGCATAACAGTTGCTTTTATTCAGGCTCTGGACTGTATATTTGACCCATTCCACCCAGGTATTTGTATCTCCATACCCTATCTCTATTTCTATTGTCTGTTTTAAGTTCTCTGCTTTAAGTACCCTGACTACCTTGGGATCATTTGGGGCTGTAAGACCAGCTTTTAGCCAGATTTCTTCTGATGCCATGATGGGTTTGGCTGGGGAGGGTATAGTCAGTGTCAGGGAGGGGAGGACTTGTATACGAAACCACCTTAAAGGGTCTCTACCAGAGATGTCTACCCCAATGCCATATGCTCTCACCACTGCGTGAAAGTCCCAGGGACTGGCAGACAAAAGGTATTTGTCTGCTTTCTTAATATTGGATTGCATTGAAGGCTTTTGGAATCTGGCGGGGGAGTGCTTTTGAAAAAGGTCATTTTCTTCTGTAACTGTGCCCACTCAGGCCTATTTGCAACCCACCCCTTGTATTGAGTGCTCTATTCTACCTCATCTCATAACTCACAAAGGGGGATCATGTATGGGAATCTCCCTGGGCATAAGTATTTATTCTCCTTGCTCATCAGTCATTGGTTGACTAGATTCCCACATTCTAGTATTTGATATGCATCAAACTGTACAGTTTGGGACTTAAGACCTTCAGTCACATTTACAACTAATTTGATGGGGCTAAATGCTTCTTGGTTTTGAAATATCATGGCTAGCAAGATTAGTTTTGCCTACAGGGCTAAGGCCATTATTGACTAGTACAATACGCAGTTCACTCTCCTTTCCCCAATTATTGCCTTGTCAGACTAATCCTCAAGGGATTAATGGCTGAAATTATTTTCCAGGAGTCAGACAAAGTTGTTGGGTACTTATCATCTGGTTCAGGTACTGGTTCTTTTACTCCAGTGTAGTGAGTTCAGCCTTTCTCTGCTGTCTGGACTGCTGTCTCAGTTGTCAGCAAAACTTGGTAAGATCCTTCCCAGGTCGGTTGGAGTTTGGACTCCTTCCACTGAAGTTGGATCAAGACCCAACTTCTGGGTCAATGTTGGTGGACCGCAAACTCAAGAGGCATGGTCTGGGCCAGCAAACCACGATGTTTGAGGGATGATAGAGTAGAAGAAAAGGCCAGTACATAATTTTGAAGAAAGAGATCCTTCAACTCAAAGGAAAGGAGTTCTCCAGGCTTCCCAAGGAAGGGCAAACCAAGGAGCATTTCGTAAGGAGAAATCCTTAGTTCCCTCCTGGGGGCAGTCCTGATTCTCAACAGAGCTATAGGTAAACATTTAACCCATGGTAATTTGGTTTCCAAGACCAATTTAGAAAGATGTTTTTTTAAGGTTTGATTCATTCTTTCTACTTTTCCAGAGGATAGTGGGTGCCAGGGCATGTGGAAGTTCCATGCAACACCTAGACTCTGCATAATATTTTGCAGCACCCTAGAGGTAAAGTGGCTACCATTGTCTGAATCTATATTTTCTATTAACCCATAGTGGGGAATGATTTGCTCAAGGATAATTTTTGAAGTTCTTGATGTTGTAGCTGAGGTGAGGGGATATGCTTCTACCCACCCCCCTGTCAGATGATCTACCATAACCAAAACATACTTTAGTCAGCCCACAAGGGTCATTTCAGTATAATCGACCTAAATGCTCTGAAATGGCCTGAGGCCAGGCTCCCTTCCTCCTGGAACTTGCTTTCTTAATACTTTCCTATTAACTCTCTGACAGATTATGCACCTTTCACTTATTTGTTTGGCTATATTATAAAGGCCCACGCACTTGAAATGTTTGAGGACCAGATCACACATAGCCTATACTTCCCAATGACTTCCTTGATGCAAAACTGCCAGTACCTCCCTCATTATTTACTTGTTCAACATCTGCCGGACATCTGGGAGGAGTCATTTCCCTTGGCTATCTAGGGTGGCCCCCAATTGTTCTAGTTCTTTTACCTCCCTGGAAAACAGGGATTCCAAATTTGTTGGGGGTGGAGGGTATCAGGACCATCAGTTCCAGAGGGGGATAGAAGGAACCCTCTGGACTTTCCATCAGCCAATCTGTTGCCTTTTCTTCAAAAGTGTAACCTTTCTGGTGCCCATTTATATGCACCACTGATATTTCTCTTGGTAAAAGTAGACTAGCTAACACTTGTCTTACCAGTTCCATATGGACTAATTCCTTCCCTTTGCTGTTGATTAATCCCCTGTCTTCCCAAATTTTTCCAAAGGTGTGGACTACTCCAAATGCATATTTAGAATCAGTGTAGATGGTACCATTTTTTCCTTTAACAATTTAAGGGCTTGCTTTAATGCATAAAGCTCACAAGTCTGAGCCGACCAATCATTGGGCAATCGGCTAGCTTCTTTCAACTCACAAGGTAGCCCATCAACAACTGCATAATCATTATGCCTCTTTCCTTCCAGGACCCTAGAAGACCCATCTATGAACAACTTTTCCCCTGAATGTAAGGGAAGGTCCCTTAAATCAGGCTGGTCTCTGGTCTGGTAATCAATTAAATCTAAACAATCATGTTCAGGAGTTTCTGCCTGGTGGGACCCTTTCCAGAGGAAAGAGGCAGGGTTCAGACTAAAAACTATTGTCAATAATAAATCATTCTCCATTAAAATTGCATCATATTTCAGAATTCAGGAATCTGTTAGCCACCTTCTTGCTTTTTGAGACAAAATAGTCCTGACCTGGTGAGGGGTACTAACGACTAAGATCCCTCCGAAGGTCAGATTCCTGCTTTCTTCCACCAAGAGAGTGGTGTCTGCAACAGCCTGAATACACCCTGGCCATCCTCTGAGATGGGGTCCAGTATTTTGGAAAGGAAGGCCACAAGTTTCTTTTGGCCTCCCCAAATCTGGGTCAGGACTCCCAAGGCTGTACTTTTATCTACTGTGATGAACAGATGGAAAGGTTTTTAGAGG